>VCJN01000866.1:0-12321 GCA_006384855.1 Tetraselmis striata
TCAGTTGTAACTCCTGCAAATTTCAAATGACTGTCCCAAATTCAAATTTGAGTGCCTTGCTGATCTCAGATACCATGCCTCATGGTGATCATATGGTCGCATTTGACCTTAAAATGGTTCAGTCGTATTGAACTAGATGGGAATGTCAAGCCCTATGTAGGGTTCTGGTGGAGATCGCCCAAGTAATACGTCTTTGACACCCTCCCATTTGGTTTGAAGCCGCGCCTCCCTACTTTGCTTTTGGTAAGACTATGTCTGAGCGAGTCCATTACTGGCGCTATAAGGGCATCCATGTCCTACCGAACTTGGATGTTGTTCTATATGCGGCTCCTCATGTTGTTGATGGTAGTGCTCTAGCTAACTTTGTTGATGGCTGATTTCAGAAGGGCTGCCCCGTGTCCTAGGTAATAGGAAAGAGTTATAAATAATCTAATTCTGTTCAGCATCTCTTCACAATGAAGGGTTTTAATTGTGGGACGACTCGGATGCTGGCACATTTCTCTATGTCAGAGGGACAGATGGGATCGCCTTCAACATGGCTTCATTGATCTCTTCCACGCCCACCCGAGGAGTGAACTCGAATATCGTGCTGCACGCATGCAAGTTAGACCTTCTCTCCGATGCACTCCCGGGCATTCGGCAGTTTGTTTCGTTCTCGAATTTCTTTGCACTTTTTGGCAAGTTCCATTGGCCATGCCAGTTCATAGCCCTACCTCATGTGCAGGTCCCCGAGCCGGCGGCCAAGAGGTCCACCCTCGCGACTGCCGCCCGATGGACCACTGCCATGCATCAGGGATTCGCATTTTTCTGACACCATACGCCAAATAGGGCCAAAACGGCTCGGATAGAAAGGCAGCTTAATCAAAATAAAAAGGCATAACAGGTACGTTGTTCCCTAGCTCGTCCGACCGAGCCTGTGCCATCGGGTGCGAAGTTTATGTGGGGGCCGACGCTCAGATCGGCTGCTGCAGGGTCGCCACGGAGAATCCCCGCAGCACGCCGCATTCGCGGCCGTAGCGGTCGCGACCCGCCCACCATCGCCGCATGAAGAGGTACTGCTAGCGCTAGCGCTACGGGCGGTCGCGGTATCGGTGGTTGACATTTGTAGGCTTGCTAGAGGCCAGAGCATGGGCAATGGACCGCGCTATGTGCGCATCGATGTGCACTATTGCGTTGCCGCAGGTGCACACTGTACCAACGACGCGAACCGCATATCGGATCTTATATTCGGGCAGTTTTCGCAATGTCGTACGGGTTCCCGCAGGAAGTGCTGTGAATGGCGTGTGTATACCCGCTCTCGCTCCGTGAGCGGTGTGTGAACGGCGGTTATTGTTGCCAGTTATGCAGGTTTCCGGGTAATCATTGGGCCCATCAATGGTCTATCTGCTACTGTCTCAGTCCTTGGGATGCGTTTGATGTGAATCCTGATGATTTGATTGAGTGCGAACTACTGCCTCCTTTCATGGTTATGCTGGCAACATTGTTGCCGGGAGCATTGGCTCCGACTATGGCTTTGCCTGGAAACGATTCTTTCGATGGTGCGAGGCTCGACTGAGCCCCCGCTCGCCGCTGCCGGCCTCCGATGATACTATGGCCATGTACCTGCAGTATCGGTGGCTTACACAACTGCATCATACTCGGTTGTAAAAACTGCCTTAGTCTGCGGCTTATGCGTAATATCAGAAAATCAGTGAGTTCAATCACGTGCCGACTTCTTCGCTGATGTTGGCTGCTATGATATTCGTAGTGCATCCGAAAAACGGAGTATTGGCACGAATGTGAAAGGCGGAAAGGAACCGATTCTTCGGAGTTATTTCGTTTCTTCATCGCCAGTGCTTATACGTTGGATGCTGATATTCCGTACCGTCACTTGGTGGTTGCAATGCTCTGCGTCCTATGTTTTGGGCGGCGCTATGTGCAGATTTGACTGCGCTTCTGTTTTTTACAAACCATACGTAAATCTGGGGCTTTTGGCCTGAAGGATTAACTTGTGACGATTACCTTATCTAAAAGGAAGGCGGATCAGTACGGCCAAGGTACCCGCCGGGTAGTGGTGATTTCAGCGATCCCGGGTTAAGTTTGTCGCGTGCAGCTTTTGCGCCGACTATTGTCAGCCGCATCATGCTAACGGTCAGGCTACGAGCCGTTATACTTTTGAGGGCTGTAATGGCCGTGTGGTTCTGAAATCTTATTGGTTCCGGATCGTGTTGCTGTGCCTTTTGGCAAGGTGGATGTTCAGATTAATTAGCTCAATATACCTGATACCTAATCCATTAATAATGGATGGGCTCTCTCATAGGCATTACGTCTCAGGAGTTCCTTGGTACTTACGGCTCTCATTCTTGTCGGGGTAGTGGCGGAGTTTCTGCGGCTTCTAGTAGTACTGCCGGGATTTAATTTGAGGACTGTGGCGAACATGTGGACTCTAGTAACATACCTACTATGATGTCTTACATGACGAGCAACATGTTGGATAGACTCCTCTATGTGTCTCAGGCTGCCATGCCTGATATCGACGCACGGAATGATGAGACTCCGGTCGAAGCAGATGCTTCCCGCACTCCGGCACAACAATCCGAGCTCAATCTCTCGACACTTGAGCATGACGAACGAAATGCTGTATTGTCGCATTTGTGGACGGACGCCGGGATACTTTTGGTTCGCCCGGCATGAGGAAGACTTTCAGCCTGCCGGCTTGCCCATGTCTCTTTAGCTATGTTTACATGCTTGGGTTTGATGATTAGTGAATCTTTGGTCCCGGATAATTTGATGTGTATGTATATTTGCTGTCACCCTGACGCTGGTTCCGCCAATCTTGCTGACTCTCGATACTTACACACTAGCGCTACATACAATTTTGTACTGTGTCATTGGACAGCCGCCTTGAAAGGTTGGCACAGTAGTGAAAATTGACCGTATTCAGATCCCTAGGATGTAGCTACATACAGCTTGGCTGCGGAGTATTGCTGGAGACTGGTGTCTGAAAATACTTGTTTTCACTACTGTTGTCGGCCCGCCGTCTATGTTACAAGGCGGCCGCTGATGAGGCAGCATTCATTCTCAGTCTCGTGTCACACCGGTACGGTCTACGGTTTCCCGCCCGCCCGCTCTAGGGTAATTTCTTGAGTTGTTATTATTTTTCTGCGGATGAGCATTTCTTCTTTTTTGAAACTCTAAAAACCCATTATGCGTAAAATCCAGGGCGCCGTGAAGGGACGACGGGGGGGGGGACCCCGCCCAAAATAACGGCAGTTAAGTCCTCAGGTGTTGACGCAATAACCTGACTACTAATAAAATCCCTGAACTCCGGAACTAACAACCCAAAATTACGACGGTGACACCGCGGTACCCCCACCATGGGCACTCCACCAACATATGTTCGATAGTCTCAGATTCGTCTCCGCCACATGCATGGCAGTGTTCCTGGAACCGCTCAGGCATGCATGGCATGAATCTAGGCCAATCGGCGGGCAGTGGGAAATACTCGGGTGCGTAATTGTATCGTAATGTGCAGCCCGGCCACAAGCAACCCCCGGGACACCCACACCGTAATGTGGCAACGGGTTTGACGCATAAGACGCATGGACACATATACCCCAAGTTTTAGTGCGTGTTAACGATGCCAACGATTCGTAACGTGCCCACACATATGCCTTTACTAGTTTAGCGGCATCGCGCGCCTCCAGTGACCTCCACTCAAGTGCAAGGTGCGACCCCTGAGCTAGCCCTACGTTTGTCCTAGCTAGTCGACCTAATAACCACCGCACAATCCCCGACGTCCATGTGTTAATAAAGCGCGCCCGACTTGGCTGATCTACTAAACGGGTTATACATGTATCCAAGTCGGATGCTTTAAGGAACGCCCGAGCCCGTGCCACAGCGGCCGTAGCCTCTATGGGCGCAATATCCAATTCCCGCATCATCGGCGCAGTGGCCACCCCAGGGGAGTTTTTACCCACCCCAATGAGGCACCGCAAGCACTGATTGAGTATGGTTTGTAATTTATTTGCGCCGCTAGTTCTATTTTTTTAGTTCTATCCATGCCCCATGCTTCACACCCGTAAGTTAAAACGGGCATTACACAGTCCAAATAGACACACGCACATTAATAAGAATTTATATGCCCCATCCACCGACTTATACCTACGGAATCGAGCGCCTAAATGGCGCGTTTACCCTTCTTAACCCGGTCGTCTGCTACGTGTTGCATACCTAAATCGGACCTAATGACCGTACCCAAATACCTGGATTCATTTAGAACTTGAACCCGTCCCCCCCAAAGCTGCCATCGGGCAGCTTGTTCACGTAACGCGGTCTCGTCGGAATATCGGCCTGATGCCATCACCCCACACATAAGTACCCCAAACCCCATACGATGGTCTTCCGCCCATTGCGAGAAGTGGGCGAACATGGCATGCTGATTATCGAACGAGCCTGTGATACCAACAGCGTCGTGCGTATACCGTATCCATGTGACACCGGTATACACTGAGCTACATTACACTTGTGTACTGTGCCGCCTTGCAAGGCGGAGGACACAGCGGCGACGAAAACTGGACGAAAATCGTTAGTAATGGATGCGGGCGATTTCCGGGCTTTATTTGCTTCTTGGGGGGGGGGGGGGGGGGGGGGGGGGGGGGGCGGGGGGGCTTTGTATTGACCCAGAAATCATCCTATAACCGCCAATCCTCGAATCGTTCTAGGTTCATCCTCTGTTAACCAAGATGTGTAATCATTAACGGTTAAAGCCCTGATGTAATTAAATATTATGTAATCATTAACGGTTCATCCTCTGTTAACCCAGACGTGTAATCATTAGCTAAGTGACTTCGTGGTTCCCTTCGCTCCTTCTTGGTTCTTGGCTCCCTGTCCTCCTGCTCGACCTTGGTTTCAGGCTTATGTCTCTCTTTTGCTGGCAACCTTTCATAGTTGCTGTTAGTTCTGTTATAGTGCGCTTTTGTGAAAGCCCTGATGTAATATATGCTTAACCTGTAATCATTAACCCAGACGATTAACACAGTGTTTTTCCTCACACTAACGACAGTAGCGACTACAGCTACTACATCCCCATGAATGCTTAATAACTAATAGTGAGAGCAACATAGATACTGCCTTAAAGGCAGTAGACAGCAGGAGTGTTGCCACGGGCATCCATACCAGTAGGCTTCGGGTATCCATACCCGTTGCTGAAGCTGCACAGCACGTCCGAGGATCACCCACACACACACCTGCTCGCGTGGCCCGGAACTCTGAACCGTGTGCGCATCACTCATCCATGCGCGCCGCTTTTTGGCGGCTTGCTGTGTTGATTTTCTAATTCTGGGGAACTGCCCTTTTTGTAATTCACACCAGTAGGCTTCAGGTACAGCCTTACTTACAGATGATCCTTACCCGGTACCGGTATCCCCGATACTCGTACCTGCGGATAATCCGCATTTATTTGCATGCAGCGCATCAGCACGCCACAGCATCATCCCCCAGTTGAGTCCTGCAGTTGACAGCCAGCAGCTCCCGCTCGAGCCAGCATCACGCAGGCCCGCAAGCGCAGCTCCCGTTCCGCAGCCCGGTGGTGTGTGGCAGCGCTGCGTCGTGCGGGCGTTTCCGCGTTGGGGCGGCCGACATTGGCAGAGGAACAATAATAGTGACTAGCAGCGACTCGCCGGCCGCCGCCGAGGTCACCACCACGAGGTTGGGGTGGGGCGGCGCGGCGAAATGGAGGGCGGCGGCGGCGCCTTCGTGGTGGGGTCGGCGGTGGAGGCGGGGTCGGGATCAGCGGTGGAGGCGGAGTCGGGGACTTCGGTGTGGGGAGCGCTGGCGCTGACGATGCTGGGCGCGCTGGGCACCGCGCTGGGCGGGCTACTCGTGGTGGTGTGGCCCAGCATCTCGCTGCGCCAGCTGGGCCTGCTGCAGGTCTCCCCCCCCCCCCCCCCCCCCGATTAACATTCCGTGAACGCCCTGGCGTCTCAGCGCCCAAGTATCGCGCGCCGGAGGGCCTCCTGTTGCGTTTCTCCTGCTGGGAACTCCCCTAACTAAACCTCCCCGAACCCCCCAAAATGTGGGGTGTTCGGGGAGCATGACAGCGCAGGCCGGGTCTTGCGAGGTGGCGCATAGGAGGGGCTGACCTCCCCCTTCCCTCCCTCCCGCGGCGGCGCAGGCGTTCAGCGCGGGGCTGATGCTGTCGCTGTCCTGCATGGAGCTGATGCCGGTCTCCATCGGCGTGCTGGGCTTTGGCGCCGCCAACCTCTGGTGCGCCTCCCTCCCTCTTCCCCCCCTCAAGTTCCCAGCCATCCTGTGCGGCGCCCATGCTCGAGCTCACCCCGCACTACCCCCCGGCTGCCTGCAGGTTCTTCATCGGCGTCGCGTTCTTCGCGTGCGTGGTGTCCTTCATCCCGGAGCCCGAGATCAGCCTCGCCGACAGGTGCGCCACACCAGGGGAGCCAGCCCGCACCTATCACCTACGCACCCACATCCCACGTGCACGGTCTACCCGGGGCGCTGGCTAGCCCTCCGGCCCCCGCCTCACCATGACCGCCGCGGCCATCTGGAGAAGCGCGCCTGGGACGATGCGATGCATGCCGCCCCCGGCTAGGACAAGCGTTAGACCCACGAGGCCTTCGGTCTCACATAGGCACCCTCCGGATAGTGCGAGATGAGGCTGCGCTGCCGCTTGCTCTGCGGAGGCTCTACCTGTGCGTGCGGCTCTTCTTGGGACAGCGTTGCCTCTTCCCTGCTGTTTGTTGCCTGGCCGCCCGGCTCGGTGAGAGTCTGGGGAGGACAAAGAGGAGACCCCAGATGAGATGTATTCCGCCTGCCCCGCTGTATTACATAAAGAATAAGTTGGGCATATATACTCGTCTAGATCACACTTGACGCCCCCTCCCCCGAAGGAGGAGGTGATTGGAACTGGGTAGGGGGGGGGGGGGGGGGAGCACCGCCCTGAGTACTAGGTAAGATTAACAAGCTGGGCGTATGTACTTGCCCTCTCCCAACCCCCCTCCCTAACCCCCCCCCCCCCCCCCCATATATTCCTGTCTAGATCACACTTGACGCCCTCACCCCCCTCCCCGTGAAGGAGGAGTGCTTGGTGATTGTGAGGGGAGGGGAGTCACCGCCCTGAGCCCCCTCCCCAACACCCCCCCTCAGCCTGAGCGCCCACCCTGTCGTCCGCTGTGGTGTGCATGCAGCGCAAAGCACGGCGGCGCGGCGGAGGCGCAGGGTGGCCACAGCGGCAAGCCACGCGAGGACGGTGGCGACTGCGGAGGTGGCGGAGGTGGTAGCGGCAGCGGCAGCGGGGGCCTCACGCAGCCCGTGCGGCGCCTGCGGCGGCGCAGCGGCGGCGGAGGGGGCGGCGCAGGGGAGGCGGCGGCGACGGAGCCAGGGGAGGGGGAGGGGGAGGGCGAAGGGGAGGGGGAGGAGGCGGCGGTGCGGCGCAAGGTGATGTTCAGCGGTCTGGTGACCGCGGTGGGCATCGCGCTGCACAACTTCCCGGAGGGCGTGGCGGTGCTGCTCGCCTCGATGAAGTCCTCGCAGGTGCGGGGTGCAGCGGGGGCCCTGTAGCGGCGCGGCTCTGTTGGTGGCATCCGCGCCCCGGAGTCGCGCACGTTGAGCCCGGCCCGTACCACGAGCACGCCACACCTGTGCATGCCCCCACATACATATCCACCAACACGCTTTGGGTTTGCGCATAGCCATTGCTTCCCCCTCCCCCCCCCCCCCCCCCCCCGTCCCTCCTGCGAAAATGGGAAAACTTAACTGTGCTTCGAATTTATCAGCACACACCACCGGCATATCGCTGGCGCAACACATGCGTACCTACACACATATGATGTGACATATAAACATATACATATACTATGTACGTATGTGAGTTTTATTATATTTGATCACAGGTAACATAAACACACATAATATCACATACATATATTCTTAGGACAAGCGCGCGCGTGCGTGTGTGTGTGTGTGTGTGTGTGTGCTCTCGCATGCGGGCTAAAACAGCCCGCCGAGAAGGCTGCTTGGTTGGGTGGCAATGTCCCCTGACAGCGCCGTGCCGCTAATAGTGCGCCGGCCTGCTGGCTGCCAGTGCCGCCCACCCGCTGAGCGCTCCGCCCCTGAGCCCCCCCCCCCCCCCCCTCCCCTCCCGGCCGGCCCCTGTGTGCGCAGGTGGGCCTGAGCGTGGCCATCGCGATCGCGCTGCACAATGTCCCGGAGGGCGTCGCCGTGGCGCTGCCGGTATACTTCGCCACCAAGTCGCGCTGGCAGGGCTTCCTGTACTCGGTGGCCGGCGGCCTGGCGGAGCCCGCGGCAGTGCTGCTCTTCGGGGGCGCGCTGCTGCCGGCCGCCTTCACGCAGGCGAGATCCCCCCCCCCCCCCTCCCAGCCCCCCCTTTTACCCCCGTCACCCTTCGGGTCACGTACTGTACCCACTGCGCCGACAGATGGACCGGTAGTAATGGCAACACCAAGAGAGAGAGGGAAAGAGAGAGAGAGCACGAATGCATGGCATTCCGATTGTTGAAATGTCGTGGCTACAGCGCATCCCGCAAGTCAGACCGTGGAGCCCTCCCTATCTACACGGCAGTAACATCACTACGAGTATCGTTACGCCAGCTTACATGTACGGCCGGGTGGCGGTGCACCATAAAGGGGAACCGGTTATGCAAGCCTCCCTTTGGGCTCGCATGCACAAGCTGTGAGAACATTCGCTGTAGTCCGGCTATGGTTTCGTCTACATTGACTTCTGGCAGGCAGGGCGGGCTCTTGTCCGCAGTGTTCTTATTATTACCGCGTCGGTACCCGCAGTTCCAGCCAGGCAGCCGCATGGGCTGTTTTGAGTAGGCGCGCCCCTGATGAGGAGGTGCCCCTGACCTGGAGGCCACCCTGGGGCTGTGTGATCACTGATGACGGCCGCCCGGCTGCCCCCTCCCCCTGGGCCCCTCCTGCAGGTGCGGCCCGAGGTGCTGGAGGCGGTCATGGCCTCCGTCGGCGGCATCATGGCGTACCTGTCCCTGCACGAGCTGCTGCCGCTCGCGCTGCTGCACGTGCCCAAGCAGGCCGCGGTGCACAGCCTCTTCGCCGGCATGGCGCTCATGTCGCTCAACCTGTACTGCCTGGAGCTGTTCACCGACGGGTGACGCGGAGCCCGGGCGTGCGGGAGCGCCCGTAATAGCAGGGGCCGGCGTCTCACTGAGAAGCTGGGATGAGCAGGGGGGCGGAGGACGAGGCGGAGCTGTGTCACGATGTGTAGCGACGGCGACTCCTGGGCGGGCGGTGCCACTCACGGGCGAACCGTCGTACACCGCCCGACTTACTTTAAATGACATCAAATAGGGCGAGCCGGGCCTGTCAATGTTGTAACTTCAGACATTCCCGGAAACACGCTTCAAATTGGCACTGCGAAGAAGTGGTCGCGGTACTCGATGCGGGTGCCGATGGGGTGCGAAGAAATTCACCAATGGGGCAGTAGGACTCCAAAAGTGTCTATTACACACTTTCTTACCGACCCATTGGCACCATCAGAGTAATAGTCCTTAACATAAAAAAACATATATCAACATTACACCACGGAGCTGTGTTAAGGTGGCGCGATTTCTATGTTTGCGTCTGCATGCCAACAACCCACTTAAATGGCGAAGTGTACATACCTACATTGCCGTTTTCATATATACATATGTACATGTATAGAAATATACATATACTATAAATATAATATTTTTTATTGATATGATACATATGTGTATTTATATACACATATGTGTATATATGTACACACACACACACACACACACATATATATATATACATATATATATATATACATACATATATATGGCGGGCTGTGGCGGGGAGCAGCTGCTGAGATCACGCGGGACTGGTAGTACGGCGCTGGTTGGGAAGGCGAAGCGCCCCTAGCATATACAGTTCCAAAGATGCGAAGTGTGATGACGACTGCTAATATGGAGGAGCGACGATCACATGTGCTGGTGGGCACAGAGGCCGGTGCGATTATCGTGTGTTAACAGATGTGCATTATTGCGCAGGTTTAAAAATTGCTGTAGTTGCGCGATAATAATTATAACGCTGCTGCTGTGTCTGGCTACGAACAGTCGGGGCCTATCATGCAGCCCGAGCGGTGGGTTCCCACGGCATCGCGGCGCCTGCTTTATTGCTCCGTACTCGTAGCGAGTTCGCGCGGCGCGCTGCACGACTGGCGGCGCTTCTCGGTTGGGGAGACGGTCATCCCAAAGTGCCCCTCGAGCCAGATGATGCAGCGCGCGCGCATGGTCCACCAGCCGCCGGCGAGGCTGAGCCCCTCCTTCACGCCCACGCCGCGCACGGCGCCCTTGATGCGCTCCACCACCAGCGGCGGCTTCCCCGTCGCGTTCGCCACCAGCGCCACCAACGCCAGGTCCTCGCAGAAGTGCACCTCGTCGTCGGCCCGGCGTCGAGCCGTCGAGTCGTACGGGCGGTCCCACCGCTCCGGGTGGACCCACCGCACCAGGCGCTCGTCGGCGAGGTACGCGTCGAGGTAGCTGTGGTGGAAGAGCATCGTGTTACCGGCCACGTAGGAGTAGCCGCTGTGTCGGCGAAAGTCGTAGTTGGCGATGTAGCGCAGGCTGGCGTATTGGATACCCTTCGGATCGAGGCCGAGCACCCGGTCGGGCTGGCCCACCCACGTGCGGTACAGGCACCGCACCGCCTCCTCCTCCACGACCACGTCGTCGTCCATCCACAGCACCGCCTCCGTCGCTACCTCGCCGGCGATGCGCAAGCGGTTGTTCATGCTGTTGTGCGCGAAGGCCTTGAGGATGAGCTTGCCCTCGAAGGGCGCCACGTCGAAAGGCACGTCCGCGCCGTTCAGGAGCAGGAGGATGTGGCGCACGATTGGCATGGCCATGTAGCGCTCCAGGCTCTGGTGCAGCAGCTGCACGCGCTTTGAGCGCGCGTGCGTCAGCAGCACCACCGTCACCTGCGCGGCGCGGCGCGCCGAGCACCGAGGGGGCGCATCAGTAGCCGCCCAGGTTGCGCATGTTCCCGAAAGAATTCAAAGGCGCTCGCAAGCAATACTGCAAGACCGTGAACAACCGACGACACCGCGCTGAAGGACTGCTCGTGCTGGGCATTACTGTTTTTACTACCCGGGAATAATAGTACCAACAAACGTTGCTTGCATTGTTAGTTCTGCCGCACAAACATAGTTATAACAGCACATGATAATGCTATAGATATATTGTTCTACACATCACAATGAAAGCACCACGGAATTGTCAAAGCGATGCTGCAACAAAAACAAATACATGGAGAATGGAATCTTCACATAATACAGGGAATGGTAAATATATAATACTTTATAATTCATTGTGGCAATGATGATGATATCATCACCCAATGAATGCATGGGGGGGGGCATTAATCAATGCAATGCTATAGCGATGACAATACTGCGCAACGACGACGAATCATGTACTCCACGCGGGCCGCCGGGTGCGCCCCGACCAGGCCCAGGGCAGCGCTCACCTGCCCCTCCTCCGCGCGCTGCAGACCGGCACCTCCGCCGCCCACCGTCAGCGGCGGGGAGCGGCGGCGGCGCGGGAGCCCGTCCTCCGCGCGCTTGCGTCCGACGAAGTACACGCCACCGTCGCCGCGAGAGTCGTACAGCGTGTCAAACACGGCCGTGAAGCGCCGCGCAAACGCGGGCTTCAGGCGGATCCTGCCGCCGCCGGCCCCCGCCGGCACGCCCCGTGCGCCGTCCCACAGCGCCTCGTGCCACACGAAGAGGCCGCCGGGGCGCAGGACTCGGTACGCGTGCTCCAGCGCCTCGTACGCGTCGGGCACCGGCGCCAGCGCGCCCACCATCACCACGGTGTCGAAGCGGTGCGCCGGGCGCGGGCGCGTCGGCACGGAAGCGCGACGATGAGGTGGCGTTCACGCTCGGCCGGCCAGGTGCCCGAGTGCGAAGGCGGAGCGCTCCGGGTGCCAGGCGTCCAGGTAGCGCAGGGCGCGCGGCTCCAGCAGCGTGACGGACGCCGCGCTGTGCCCGGCCGCCAGCATGGTCGGCCACCAGCGGGAAGGGGCCGCCCAACAGCTGCGCCACGTCGCCCAGCTCCGCCGGCAGGGCGGTAAAGTTCCGAAACGCCGCCTGGCCAGCACGCGGCGGTGTTCAGCTGCAATTTGGGAAAGAAGGCACGGGCAATACCACTCGGCACTCCACTTTTCGCCTGAGCCAACTGTGGCGGCGCCACCTGCCCAGCCACATATATGTACACATACACACGTACACCGGTGACATCGCTGGGCACTTCCATGAGAGAGGGGGGGGGGGGGG
>VCJN01000867.1:0-33742 GCA_006384855.1 Tetraselmis striata
TGAACGTGTCACTACGGCAAGTCCACGCATACTTCTCGTCCTTAACCTCCGCGAGCCTGCTCTGAACGTCTCCAGAATGGGGTAGTGACAAGTCGACGAGAGGCCCGACGCAGCAGCACGAGTTCTCGACCACAGACGGGAACCAGGAGTACAGCATCCGCATCGGCACCCGCCCGCCGTCCGAGGCGTTTACTTCCTTGGCGACGCGGTATCCCGAACCTCTTTGCTGACCGTCGCTGCGATAAGGCGCCGCGTCTCGCACACTCGAGCCCCGTCGCCTGATTCCTCGAAGGGCGTGTATGTATGGAGGCGAGACAAAAAACGCCAGGGAGAGCGCGCCCACTCACCTGCTGCTGGCCGGGCGGCGGGTTGCCACCGCGCCCTCCGCGCCCGCGACGGCCCCCGCCACGTCCGCCGAAGCCTGGCGGCGGGCCGTCCGTCATCATCTGCTCGCGTTGCTGCCAGGTGAGGCCGGAGGGGTCCATGTTGGACGGCGCGGCGGCCCGGCGGGCGCGGCGGGGCGCGGGTGGGATATCGGCCGGCGGCTGCTTGTAGTTACTGTCGCCAGCCGGCGGCTGCCGAGTAGCGGCGGTGATGGTACGAGAAATGGCGAGCGGGCGTCGGGCGGCGGCGAGGGAGCTGCCGGGGAAGACGGCGGCGGGGAACCACAGGGTGATAGCACGAAGCATGTGTACCGTTGCTGTGGGCGGAAGCGGGTCCTGGAGAGTACCTGCCTTGTCGCAGGTCCGAGAGCGGCGACAAAAATAAGTGTGTTGTCAACCTGTGATGACAACGGCCGATACTCGCCCGCCACGCCGGCCCGGCGGCGGGGCGTTGCGCCGGTGCCGGGTGCCGTCGTCGTCGTCGGCGGCGGCGGCGAAGACCGTTGTGTAAGATGATCTACGCTGACGATATTGCGTAGATAATCTTCATCGTCATGTAAATAACCTTTTCTGGCGTTTTCCTTATATCGCCTGCTGCAGCTAGCTCATGTAAATAATAATCCACGCTAATATCGCCAGTCAGTCAGTATTACGCACGTCCTATCATGAAATTAATCACGGACGATGGGCCATGTAACTAAACACGGATTCTCGGGGAAATGGGGTGGAATTCCTGCACTATCTATATGATGGGGATACAGAACGTAGAGACTTTAGAATCTCATTAGGGTTTCGTCTGCTCTGCTTTGGCTTTCCTTTGAAGTTTTTGTGCCGAAGCGCTTGATGCCAGGCTACGCGGTAGGTCACTATCGTCTGTCATGTAATGTTGATGACGAACACCTTGCGATGAGAGCTTTTTTCATTGCATGGCCATAGGTCATGTTGGGGCATGCGCTTAACGCCCATCCGGTTGACACGCCCAAGACAACCAAGTGGTCGCGCCGCTATGTAGTAGTCAATGGAGTAGTCGCCCAACTCCTAGCCCGGATTCTCAGTAGAGATACGTGGCAGCCATCTTCATGTGTCCTTGCGTATGACTCGTGTCATGACCCGCATGCAATGTTGAGCATGATGGACGAAGTGCCGAAGGCTGGAGTCAGTACTGAGCCTCTGTAATCGATGTTCAGAACAAATCATAGGTTGTTCACTTGTGAAAAAAGCTTGTCTGTTGGGCAGCAATTTTGCAAGAAATTCTTAAAACGCATGTTTTGGCGTGAGAATTGCACTCAATCCCATTGTTGTGCGCTTGTTCTTCCGCTCAAATCATGCAAGATTGGGCTTGCGATGCACGGATGCAAAGAATGACCGTTGTTTTGACACGCGTCATTTCATTGTTTTTGACGGCGCATGATTGTGGGGCACGCGTGCGAGTATACATACGTACAAAATTGAAGTGTCTAATAGTTACAGTAGTGCTCAAATCGCATTGTCTAAACGGCAAGAGTAGCCAACAATCGCGTACTTGCGCCCCCCCCCCCCCCCCCCCCCACGGCCCCTTCAGATATGTACCGCACCACTATCATTATATTGTCAACATGTACAAACCGCATTTCTTCTCGTCTGCGTTGAAGCGGCGGTGGTCATTGAACCACCCGCGTTGGTTGTCGACATCGAGTTTGTGGATGTTGAGCGTGGCCCGGAGTCTTGCAAGCTCGTAAGTGATCTCCATGTGCCTGATGCCGTCGAGGGGCAACGAAGCACCGCTGCACTCCATGTTCGCCTCTTCATGCAATTACATTGTGTAGCGAAGCTTTGCAAAGGGCCGGCGCACTGCAAGGTTCTTGTGTTTGGAGTCCTTGATCTCCGAGACGCCCTGCATGCTTGTCACTGCAGTTTGCTTGGTGCCACGGAAGTCGTTTTGGCACTGTCGGGCAGTCCGGCTGACGTTGGGGAAACGTTATATTAGTTGAAAAGCGATAGACGCATACTGGTGATTGGCAACCATTTAATGTTCTTTACGGCCTCCCAGGATAAGTGTGGTTCCGGGGTGCGACTTTGTCGGGCCACCGCGATGGCAAAGGTGAGCAGGATGTCGGGCGTCCCATGCGGCGTCGACAACCAAGGCTCGCACATGGTGATGTCCAACTCGTCAACTTCGGTGTGGTCCTCGGGCAAGCCGTTCAAATCTTGGACGTAGTCATACCGGTACCTCACGTAGGCCACAAGCTATTTGTTCTCCCAATCGCCGAGAAGACTCTCCTCGAGATAAGGGTCGGGGGTGTCGGTTCTGTTCTCCATGACGGCAAGTTTCCCGGGACGGGCGTCAAACTCACGACGGGTAGTGTCCTCATTCTCCACCGGGACTCTGACCTCCTGAACCCCCTCTTGAAGGCCTTCCTCGCACTCGGCCTCGTCCGCATGCTCGGCCGTTGTTGTTCCCTCTTGCGCCCCTCGCCGGCGCTTCCGGCGGTGAGTGGGGTCGTTGATGGTGATGGGGTTGTACGTCAAGACCCGAAGCTCCTCCTGAAGGTCGGCGTACCTGCGCGCCATGCCTTGGCATGTCTAGTCCAAGCTAGGTTGGGAACGCATCCGTGCCGACATGAGATCATCGGCGTCATGACATGTACCAAGTATCAAGGCGGCTAGCCAAGTGTCAAGCCCCGTGTTAGACTCGGACCAATACGCCAGGAAGCGAGAGCGATTCCTCGTTTCCAATTCACGGAGCGAATCAAATTTCTCCTCCCATTCTCGCCTCTCATCATCCGAGGATGAGAAGTGCCACGTTTTTGCAGCCTTCCAAATCTCGTTCTCCATCTCAGCAAAGGCCTTGCCCGGGTCAGCATTGGTGTGGTAGAAGGGGCGAGACGCAAGGTACGCCGGGATGCCGTCGGGGACGCCGCGAAGGATAAACTCGGGCCCATGCTCCGCGGTATCGGACCAACGACTACAAAACATGGCGGCGCTGCGTACACCTCCGATCACTGCCACCGAGTGCATGATGGCCAATTGGCTAGAAGTCACCGTGTTCACTTGACCTTGTCGTGCAAGACAGTTGCCAAGCCAAGTCTTGATGTCGAGCACTCCCTTAAGCAGCTCCATGAAGTTGCATGTCGGTGTGAAGGATTGACGAAGCTCGTGCCAAACCTGAGCCTTTGTCCTATATTTTCGCCAATCTAGAACGTTCCGAGGTCAAATCTACGACGTCATAGATTAAATCTACGATCTAGCTGTCGGCCGCGAGCAACCCACTTGTCTCAAGTGTCCATTCGCCGGCTCCCGAGCGGTCCCGGTTGAGCACGGCGGTGGCTGTATATATTATAGACGCCGAAATTGCAGCACGGTATCCCTATCTCAACCGGTCACTAGCCTCCCGGTCCACCTCGTAATTAGTCTGTAATACCCTTTGACTACCCAGTAGTGAGCGGGTGGAATAAGTTATTTACACTCTCACGGCGGCGGGCGTGCTGCTCGCAGGTGGCGGCAGCGGCTACTGCCATCGCGGTCTGGCGGCTGGCCCGCGACCCGAACGGCCCACCGGCCGCCCTAGCCCCAGCACCCCCCCGGCCTAGATAGGGCCGGCACTCCATCAGCCACCGGATTGGCGGGCTGCTTGGCCTTCTTAGCCGGGGGCTCCGGGCCACTGCCCTCGTCGACGTTGTCGCCAGGGAAGGCTTGCATGGCGGCCAGATGCTTGACCGCGTTGGTGTTGTGCTTGATTATGCCGCCCGCCCTCTTCGATTGCTACTTCATCAGGCCCACGAAACCGTGGAGCTCTCGCGACGCAGCGGTGCCCGCCAGCGGCAGCGCCACACCTTGTTACGTTGAACACTCGATACAATTGGCTTACCGCCAAACGTAGGGACTCGGCGGGGGTCTGACACCAACAACTGCGAAAGTCGGTATCTGCGTGTTGATTGCTTGTCGCGGCGGTGGCTGTGTTATCGAACAAGTGTGGAAACAAACGTGACGCACCTGCGCGGCTTCCGAGTGCGGCGTCACATTGCAGACCTCCTCCTCGCCCTTGAACATCACGTTAGAAGGGGGGCACTTGCCGGCTTGGTAGTACCTCCCGAGCTCGCTCTCATGCCATGCCTCTGCAAGGTCGAGGGCCTTCGCGAGTCGGTCCTCGGTCGGCAATGGTCCCTTCTTCCTACCTTGGGCGTCCTTTCCCTCATAATGGAACTAGTACCGAGCGATGTAGTTCCTCACGTTCCCATGCTTCCTGGACAATAGCACAACGTGCACGTCAACACAACCCACAAGGATGGTCGCAGGAGTGGGGTTGGAAGGCGGAGGGGGGTGTACTCTCGGAGCGCGGCAATGACGGTCGCCTTCGCGTAGATGTGATTTTCGGCTATGCAGCTATGTATAGGATTTTCGGCTATGCAGCGGTGTAGTTGAAGCTAGCGTACATGCATGTAGCTCGGTGTACGGGGGCGATGTGATGGGAAACCTCGGCGTCTTCTTTAGAGGGTAAGGGATCCCTGTATGAGTGTCGCGCGGCAAGCATTCGTCAAAGACAGCCGACAACACCGCCTTGTCCTCAATTGTAGTAGGAGCAACGGCAAAAACGCACCACAGGGCGGTCAACATCTATGAAATTTAAATCCTTTACGAAGTCATGTCAGCCACCCGACGACTCAATGTACCTCTTAGGGTGGACTCCAGCCCCCGGCTCATGGGAGCATGGCATGGACCGTCGACGGAGGCGTTCTTAACGGCAGTGCCCATGTCATATCCCGCGGGGGTGGGGGGAGGGGGGGGGGGGGGGGGCGCCGCCTCGGATGCTGGGTTCAAGATCCGGGCACGCGTCGCGTCGGGTACGCACAATGTTAAATACAGCGAGACGACACCTCATCGGACAATTGAAAACCTGCATCAAGCAGGTGCTTCTTCTTGGCTTCGCCGTACAGCTTCCGCTTAGTGCAGTTGTCTATTATGTCCGCGAGAGCAAAGCCGAAAGCGTCGTCCTCGCCTTGCTTGGGATTGCTCTGGGTGAGGGCGGAAATGGCGGTTGATCGCCTAGCTGTGGAACAGTGCATGCCGCACGTCCTCAACGATGCTGCCCGTCTTGCACATACCACGCCCCAGGGATATGGCCATGCCTCCAGGCCTGGCAGCTTTGCCGAAGGGGGTTCCTGGAAGTATCTTGACGTGCTTGGCCATTATGGAGGGTGCTGGGGGACGAGCAAATACGGTACTGTCTGGCGGGTGTGTGATGAGTGTGCGTCAGGTAGGCGCATGTGCTACTTTTAAAAATAAACAAAGTCAGGGCGCCGCGTATGGACGACTCGCGCTCCGCTATTATACAGCGCAGATCGTAGAAGTAGTGCGATTACCCGGCTTGCGGCGTATCCATAGAGTAATATCCCCGTGATTGTTTTAAGCCCTGAGCCAGTTGCCGCATGGCGACCGTATTTAGCGTTTAAACGAGGACACATATATATGTGTCGCCGGATGACACAAACGTGCTCTAGGGTCGTAATTCGTCCGTGGCTACCCATAACGGGGAATGGGTCGCGTAATGAACTTTAATTTGACAATACGCGTCTGCACAAGCCCAAACAGTGAGACAAGCGACTTTCTACGTCGAGGCTGCCCACGGTGGGGTGGGCCATAACAACACAAGTGATGCCCAACTGCGCGCGATGGCTGCAGCCCCGGACGTGAAGCCACAGCCCGTGGCGAAACGGGCAGCCCCCGGACCCGAACCCGACGAGTCGGTGGGGGAAACGCCAGCTCCCGTGCCGGTACCCGGCAGGGTGTTGCACTGCCCGTGGGATGATCTACCTGACAATGTGTGGGCGAACATTCGGGAAAAGGCCGCCAACAGCTGCCCAGTAGTGTTTGGCGCCCGAAAGGAATGGCGCCCTCGAAGGACAGTGAGCCGCGCGTGGTCCAAGGCTTGGCTGCCCTTCCAAGAGAGCACACAGGCTTCAAAAACATTTGGCGGATTCAAGAGGACCATATCCTCTTGAATCTAGAGGAGGCGACCATATGAGCCTAAATACAAACGAGGCGATCTTGTGACGCCTCCTGCTGCCTTGCCCCCTCCCCCCTCCCCCCCCCCCCCTCCATCCCCCCGCCGAGATGGCAGCTACTAGTTGTCCATAGCGAGTGCAATACAAGGTAAAGTAGCGAGTAGCAGAACGCAAAAGTGTTGGAATTTAGCATGCTTTAAAAGTATAAAGTAGACAAGCGACTGACTACGTCGGGGCGGCCAGCGGCTTGTAGTGCCGCAAGGGGCCGGTTGGCACACGGTGCAGCAAAATTTTCGGCTTCTCCCAGCTACCGAACTCAAACCTAGGTACTCAACCAGCACCCACCCGCCGCCGGCATCCAGCGCTACCCGCCATATCCACGGTTCCTCGCCTCGCCCAGTATGGCCAACCGCCACCCGCCGCACGCAGCGTCCGACCGCGACCAGAGTTCAGCCGTTACGTCCCCCGGCATTTGGTCGTGAGGGGATGCATCCATCTCGAGCCGGGGTGGGCTCCAACCCGCCGCATGAGCAACAGCACCAACTTGTAGGCCTCTCGACAAGGAACAAACATGGCCGGGCATGCCCACCGTTGGGGCAGAGGCTCCCCGCCGGGGCTGAAAGTTCTTCATACCCCAGTTTTTGATGGAGACATGTTTAATTAGCGAATAAGTCGACGGGACCTAGCTCGCTGCGGCGCGGGCTCGGCTATACCGCGCCTGAAAGTGTGCATCCAAAAGGACCCACTAGGGAACCCGAAGCTGCGGGAAGCCTTCGTCGACCAGTTCAAGTTGTTCACGGCTATGGCGCTTGCGATTGCGGCCCTACTGCCCCGCTACTTGTACATGAACCATCCCCATGACACGGGGACCAAAGTGCGCTGACTGAGAGAGGCTGCCAAGAATTGGAAAGCCGATTTGGCGGGTGGCATCGTCCCCGATTACCCGCACTACTTAGCAAGTGCATATGCATCACTCAGGCAAGCTTCCTACCGTATCCCAACATGCCGTGGGGCGTGGACGAGGCCACTTGGCCAGCGGCCTCCGTAATGACTCCCATCATGCGATGGGCAGATAGATACCGGCAGCAAGGATAATGTTCTAGACTGATCGAGTCACGAGACTTTGCAGTGAGACGCGCTGAGGAGATGCTCCACCCCCCTGGGGAGTAGACTGCGGGGAGCTGAGGCATAGTTGGGCCACCAGCCAAAATGCTTAAAGGTACATATCAGGCATAGTTGCCCATAGCCAGCAAAGTAGCGAGTAGGAGTACGCAAAAGTGCTATAGTTTTGGCATTTTGTCACAGTCTCACAAGCCTTACCCCTATGACTGTACCAACTGTGTCACCTCCCTTTGAAGTCCCACGTACCAACCAAATGCCCGCGGGGCTGTTTAAAACCGTTGTCGATTCAGATGGCCAAGGGGTCTAGGTTTCGGGCGATGGGCGCTGGGTGCAAAAGCCAGCGGCGGCCGGGGCGCTGCGCGGAATTGCTGGGCAACATAACTTCGATCAATATTGCATTTACCAGGTATACGGAAATTAAGCTAGTAGTGAATGGTCATTGTGTTATATGTGCACCACACATATTGCCCCATATCATGTGAGGACATGCCAAACCGGGATGAGTGATGGTCTGTCACTATGTCCGGATCGGCATAGAAGCAGCACGGTTTCTCCTCGATGTGCTTCAGCGCTGCAGAGAAGGTGTGATGCCCCCGGCGAGTGTTTGACCGAAGGGGCGCCTTGCTCTGCCACACACCAGTTCCGAGGGGGGGACCCTATCACCATGCGCTCAACTGCGTGCAGTCAGCACACAACGAGGGTGCGGTCCGGCACCCAAGGGCTGGTGTGGGTTACCTCCAGGAAGTACTGCACTCCCCCAACATACACGTGGTTGTCATGCTGCTCCACCTCGGCACGCATGTCTCGCAGTATGGCATGCTTGCCGTACTCATCAAGTCATTAGTGGGCACCCACTGCTCACCCATGTATTGTGCATGCTGAACATTCTCACAATATGAACACCACATGCTTCCGTGTCTCGGGCTTCTCATGCACAACATGCATATGTGTATACCCATGTGCATGGCAACAATATGTAGACAATTTGTAGTCGGACGGGGGGGGGGGGGGGGGTGCTTTTATCCAGAAGTTGCGCCCCCGTTTATTTTGTGTCCCGGCGGTTTACGATTGAGAGGTAGCCATGAATGATATCCCATCCCCTATATTGCACCGGTGATACATGTTGTACCCGCAGGGTAGTGCAATAACCTCATTAATCATAATCAGCAATCATAAAAATCATTCTTGACCGCAGATAAGAATGAAATCGACTCGTGTCCGTCGATTTCACAAACCGCATTTCCTTTGCTAGCGCGGCCGGGGCAGCGGGCGCCAGCGCGCCGCGGCCGGGGCAGCGGGGCGCTAACGCACAATAGGGTAGAAAGTATGCAATAGGCGGTTCACATGGTAGTAGGAAGTTGAGTATATACCCGGAACATGTTGCGTTAAGATTCTGATCTATGACATGCGTTACGATTCCGACTAAATAGGGGGTAGAGGGGCGGCAGCCATGGGGCCGGGGGGGGGGGGAGGGGCGGGGTGTCATGAAGGTCGAGCACCATTTTGTGCTTTCAGGCCGGCTCATGCTCCAATATGCCAATTCCTTGACATTACTTGTCCAATGCATGTGCGCAGGCCGCCCAATTGCCGGGGGGGGGGGGGGGGGGGGGGGGGCTCACTGAGGTGTCTGGCTGCACGTACGTACGGCGGCGCCCATGCAACCCGGTCATGTGCCCTCAAACATATCCACCGCATCGTCTGCCCCAGCGGCCTCCCACTGTCCCACAAAGCATGGCCGCCACAATGGCAGGCTAAGGAAGATTGGGTCCAAGCATGCACGCAGAAACTTTATACGTGCCTCCAATAAGAACTGCCGCCCGTATGCCCGCTCCGTAGTGTCAGTGGTGCCACCGCCTCTGACCACGCACTCCACGTCCCGCATATGCATATGACATCGGGCATGTATTCATATGACAGCAACCTAGACACAGTGCGTATGAGGGCAAGGGGGGGGGGGGGGGCGCGCACTGTACGCTCCATTCAGAGCTCCGAGTCGCGGGCGGCGACTCGGAGCTCGGCAGAGGCGGCGGCGACGGTATCGATGCACTTGGCTCGCCCCGCGTTTCGGTATGACCCGGTCCGAACGGAGGAGAGGGGTGACGGCCGTACAGTACAACAGCTACCGCAAGGATGCCATCATCACCTGCTGCGACATGCGCGGCAGTGGGCGGAGGCGGCTCGGCGCACGCCCATATGTTCGTGTCGTAGAACGGAGTCCTCGTGAAGTAGGCGCCACACGCGCGGCAGCGGATTCTCTTGGTCACCGGTTCCGGAATCCCCTCGGCAGCGGTCCAGCCCTCCTTGCCCTAAGGAGTACGGCGCTTGGAGTTTTGACGCCCCATGGCACACCACTACTCGGCGCCGGCGGCTCGCAGCGGCGGGTGTTGGTAGGAGCTAGTCACTAGCGCTCACACTGCTGCGATGCATGGTAAAGTGTCCGCGTGACTACAACTTAGCCGGCTTGAGACCTAAGGTACCGTTGGCCGTTGCGTCTTCACGGAGCTGGTGAGGCGTTAAAGTACAGTGTGGCTAAACCTGGAGCGATGTACACGCGCGAGGCGCGATGTGGGTCCAATGTACTATATATGGTGATGACACAACATGCTACTACTGGTAGCACATTACGGAACGAGGGCGAGCTGGGCGCGTCATTGCGACTAGTGAGCCTAGCAAAAATGTGGCGATTGCAAGGTAGATGCGGCGATTACACGCCCATTCCCTGGGAAAATCGTGATTACGTGCCATTACGCTATAATTACGAGACAGTCCGGGAGGCTAGTGGTACCAGATTGTGATCCCTCAACGTACGGCACCGACACCATCCAAGTGGGTTACCGACTTCCTGGCGGAGCTCTTGCACAACCTGGACGATTCCAACCCGACGGCGACATAGGCGGCTTGCTACTTTGAGCGAGGATGCAGTGGCCATGGCGCGCGATAGGCTTCACCTCCCCGCTATGTTGAAGGGCGCTAATGGCTACCGTCCGCGATGCCGCCTCCATCGATTGCATGAATGACGTCCTCCGTGGTTCTTCACTAGGAACTCCGACGCCAACACCCCCACCCATGGTTTTCTTAACCCACTGCTTGAGTCCGTGCTTGGCTGAGGCAGCTTCAACGCAAGTTCTTCCGCCCGTCAGCACGATCACTTCCTCAACGATCGTCATGGGTCGGACTGCTACGCCACGGCGGTGCGCGATCGTGCCTCGAGGCGTGGGGGCGCCTTCAAGCGCCTACCGGTGGCCATCTCAACGATGTGGATGCGCGCGTGATGGAGCAGAAGGTGGAGGCTACGTCGGCTCGCATAAGGAGCTCACGTCATTTCTGGACCATGCCGACAATTCTCGGCTTCATATTGAGATGTGCACTCTCCCTGTCACATATGCAGAGAACGGATCTTGTTCGGCCGGGTTGACGCGGCGTCGGGCATGTGGATGGTGGACATTCCCACTGCGCGGCGGGCGGTCATGACTCCGCAGGAGCTGCGGGAGGTCGCTGCCGGATACTTTTTTCTGCCGAGCCCATGCATGGCCCGGATGGTTGGGAGCCAAATCATTATGCTCTCGACAGAGCACAACCCCGTCATTGTCGACCTCTATGGCGACGCGCTCATGAATCTCCCGGCACTTGTAGACGCTCACTGACGTGTACATCACAACCCTATCGCTGATTCACGTCTTTCGCGATAACAATGGTCACGATGTGGGCATCGCTGTTCGCCGGGAGGTGGATTACTTGTTCCAGCAGGGAGACAGTTCCTCTCGGCAACACCGTACCTAGATATAAACTCAAAGACATGGTGCCGGGCGCAGAGCTCTGCCTCCTTGCCTTCGATGTCGTGACCGGGAGCTATGATTCCCGGAGCTAGAAGCCCACGCTACTCGAGATTAAGACTACGCTGCGGTACGGTGTCAAGTACACTGCAGTGCCCCGGGCACGGCTGTAGTGGATCGGTTTGAGCGCTCCCTATTTGGTGACATGCAACGGGAGCTGACAGTGCGGGGTGCGGCTTGGAACAACACTCAGCCGGGACACAAGGGCCCACTTCGAGACGTCCTCGACATGTCGGAGTACACGGGCATGGTGTTCGGCACGGTGGGTGAGGTGAACAAGGGGGTGCGCCGCACGGTGCGCGCTCTCGCATGTTTGGCCGCATATCGGGGTGCCCTTCATCGCGAGGCACTCGGTGCAGCCACCACCCGGGCCTACCCGGAGGCCTTACTCGCCAGAGATTTCCTCGGGTCCCTGAGCTTGGTGGCGGCTCCACAGCGTGCTAGCTGCCTCATGAGACGGCGCAGATTCGTCCGCCATCCCGTTGCCGAAGCTGCACAGCGCGTCCGCCACGGATCGCCCTCGCTCACACGTGCCCGCGTGCGTGGCACGGACTCTCAACCGGCAGCGCGTCACTCATCAATCCCGTCTCGTGCGGGATGAAGGCCGCTTTTAAGCGGCATGTGTTGATCTTTTGATCTTTTAGTACTGCTTTTAGCGTTGATTTTGTTCTAGCCTTTTGGTCAATTACATGACGTAGTGCTATCAGCGGAAGCGCGACATGGGGTCAACATTACACGTAGTAGTACAACTCCATAGCTGTATAGCGCGATGCCGGTCAAAAAGGCATCTGTAATGAAAAACAAGCTTTCCAAAAAAACTATGCGTCTCCGCTGATTTAGCGACTTCTCAGCCGCGGGACCGTCCACTGCATATCATGATCTGCATGTTATTATCATCATAAGGGTGCGGTACGGCGTGGCAGCGCTTGCTTGTGATGGTCTCGCATTTGGGCGAGGCGCCACATTGCCGGCCTCGGCGCCCTCCGCCGGCTCAGACCACGACCAGGCAAGGTAGTCGTGCACCATCGACGGCTCCGACTCAAGCTGCTGCGCCAGCATGCGCAGGGCGGCGTGAAGCATGCGGCCAGCCGCAGCGGCGTCGTCATGCCGCTGACACAGCAGGCGTCGCGTCGTCGCGAGAGGCCGGCTCCGTATATCACACAGTATCTGTATCAAACTGAATTGCAAGTACTTACTGCTGTGCTGCTTAACACCGTGATGATGCCCCCGGAAACTCAGTCTCACAATGTATGACGCTTGTCATATTAAAAATTGTTAAACAGTACTAGAAGGACATACATAGTACACCATGTTTAATACCCGCCCCCCGGGCAGTTTAATTAATAATTGCAAATGTAATCGCTATGACCCCCCATATTACATTATTACGACGCACTATGGTTGATAGATAGCAGGTCTCGTATCGCGCATCCCAGTACTATAATTACATGAGCTAGCAGCAGGAGGCGATATGATCTAAACTAGTTTATGGGGTTTCCTCCCTTGACCTAACCACTTTTCAGCTACAAGTGCTGCTCAGTGGTACGGGAACTAGGCACCCGTCGTTGCGCCCTTTTTGGGTGCAGCAAGAGTAGACATAAAAGCAGCCATAACAGCTGAGCCTGCCATCTTCCAGTTTTCGCTGCGTTCCACACAGCGCTGTTAAAACTGTCTCGTAACTTGTTGCGAGCAAGGTCACCCCAGGTTGTTCAAGACCACAC
Source organism: Tetraselmis striata (assembly GCA_006384855.1). NCBI lineage: Eukaryota > Viridiplantae > Chlorophyta > Chlorodendrophyceae > Chlorodendrales > Chlorodendraceae > Tetraselmis > Tetraselmis striata. The sequence continues at coordinate 13,041 of VCJN01000867.1, forward strand.
CCGGCTCACCACCCGTGTGTGATATTCTCATCCGTACGCCCGTGCGTTACCATGCTTGATGGAGAAGAACCCGTCGTTGAGCCGACGCTGGAGTCGCTGCAAGCAGACGTGAAGGCCCAGTCTACATTACTGCGAGAGCTTGCTACAGCGATGGCCCAATTGACGGCTCGTGAGCGCGTTGTTCATGGAGAAGGAGCACATGGTTCCGGTTCCGGGCAGCGCATCGCGGGACAGCCGACAGGCAGCGGGGGAGCCGCAGAGCGCCCCGACCTGCTAGAGCTAGCCCAGAGCGGCCGTGTCGGAGCAAATCCGTGAGTGACGAGGATGACTACCTCGCGGTGCCAAAGCTACTCCAGAGAGCAGAGTCTGGTTACGAGGCCGTTCGACCGGTCAGCCGAGTGCCTGGACTCTTCCCCCTGAGCACCGACCTAACGAACGAGTACCTCAAGCAGGATGATCAGCGTCTGCCGGCCCATGAGGAGTATCTTTGGATGCTGTGTTTCGGCGCCCACATGGCCGCGCTTTATGTCGCTCTCGACGAGCTGCTACCCTACGTCCTTGCTGCAAATCAAGACTTCACCCCCTACCTCGCACGTGCTCGGAATCACGCCGAAGCCATCGACAAGGCGTTTCGCTTTTGTTTGGCATTCTTACGGAGGCTTAATGCGGTCAAACGCATGCACGGTGATCAAGGTGTTATGGACGTGCTGCGAGCCCAGCATTTTCAGCCTGCTTCTGAGCACCTAGGTTCTGCGATTTTTGGGGACCTCATGAGGGGCTACGAGCGTCGCGTCTTCGAGGCGGCAGTTGCCAGCAGCGGCAAAGCAACCGCTACTGCTCGAGTAGCGGCAGCGGATGCAGGGCGCGGGCGGGGAGGTGGGTGTGGTGGCGGTCGTGGGCGTGGCCGCGAAGGTGAGCACGAATGATAGTGTGGGGCGCCTTCCGTCGGAGCTGCTGACGCTTTGCGAGGCCACCTTTCGGTGACCGCCGCAAAACGCACCCTTGCAGGTCAACGGCGGGATGAGCGCCATGTGTCCGGACCAAACCCCCCCCCCCCCCCCCCACCTTACAGACTTCATTTAGACCTTCTTCGGTGCGGCGCTTCTTGCAGATACAGCCGAGTGCGGCTCAACCATCCGCACACCTGCACATGTATGGCGGCTCAACCAACCGCCTCCCGTACCATTCCATCACTGCGTCCATCGGTTGTTACACTGCGTGTCACAACTGGTTCGCAACGACCAAGCTTCGCGCGTGTACGTTACGCGCGTGACAGGCGCTACGAGCGCGAAGGGCGCGCGGGGCGGCCCTCCTACCTGAACCTAGCCACGCAAACCCGTACTGGTGCTACAGCAACCCGTCCAGCAACTACCGGCCAACTGCTGGGAACCTAGCCGCTGCTTCCGAGTACTTTGCAAACAGTAGTCGCACCTCTGGAACTCTGTCGGTAACAAGACGCACTTACGTAATTGACGAGCTGCCCGAAGCTGTCGCTCCTTGGGCTGCTTCACTGCGATCTCGACTGTAGGATGCTTTCGGCTCAGACGAGTTAGGACAACAGACACTCGACCTGATCTCCAGCTCCCTCACCGCTCAGCCACTCAAGAGCTACGCCGGCAGACTGTCTCAGTTCGCGGAGTTCTGCCACGACTCCGAGAACATCAGCCCGCTGAAGGCGACCACTGCTACTGTCGTCCGGTACGTTGCATGGATTGGTGAGCGAGGGCACATTGGAGCTAAGTCACTGTAACCCTACATGTCTGCAATCAACACGTTCTTCGAGCTGCACAACCTCGACGCAATCGCCAAGGACAGCCTACATCTCACTTCGGCAAGGCGTGGGCTGATGCTGCGGCAGCGCCGTCTGGAAGCAGCCCCTTTGTGAGTTCATGTGCCTGCTGATGTAGCGCAGCTTACCGCTTCGACACAAAGGCCGAGCTGATTGTGTCTGCTCCCACCCCAGAGTACCAACACGACTTCCGAGCCCTCGTGGCCTCAGTTGTCAACTTCATGTTCTTTGCCAGAGGACTTACTGGCGTCTCCTGCCGAGTGCGGGATGTGCATGTCGACGACTACAACATTACCTTGCAGGTGTACCGCGAGAAAGGCCGCGCTAGCCGACGGGGACACGACGACCTGCGCGTACTTCTCCTTCCGGTGGCCGAGCACCCCCGAGTTGCACGTCTCCTGCACCACTTCATCGACACAATACAGTCTGTCCCCATGGTTACTGTTGCCTTGGCTGAAACAAACTTCTGGGCGGTCACCCCGAGCGAGCAGTCAAAACCTTGGATTGCCGCTACACTGTCGGACTGGCTGCCTACAACCGCGCGCCCGTCTTGTCGGTGCTGCCCCTCCCGCCGGCACTTCCTGGACCTCACACAGCCTTCGCAAGGGAGCAGCGTGTGCGGCCAACGCCATCGGAGTTCCATTGTCCCACATTCGCTACCAAGGCGGTTGGGCCACTAACTCCGACGTCGTTCTGGACTACATCGACCCCAACGTTCCTTCACCTGGCGCATGGCTCTTCTTTGGCCACATCACCCCCTCCGCCACTTCCAAGTCCAACAGGACTCCGCAGCGGTGGCCTTCCCGGTGCCTCTTTCATAACCTGGCGCAACCCCTTCTCCGTCAATCCACCGCTCTCTCCGCTCGCTCATGACTGGCAAAACCAGACTCAACTTGAAATGATCTAAACTAGTTTATGGGGTTTCCTCCCTTGACCTAACCACTTTTCAGCTACAAGTGCTGCTCAGTGGTACGGGAACTAGGCACCTGTCGTTGCGCCCTTTTTGGGTGCACCACGAGTAGACATAAAAGCAGCCATAACAGCTGAGCATGCCATCTTCCAGTTTTCGCTGCGTTCCACGCAGCGCCCCCTATGACTCCGTTTTCCCTCCACGCTTTCGCTTAATTTCTCTCCAATTTCGCTCCGATTTCGGCTCTTGACCGTGTAAAACAGACTGCGCGACCTTTTTGGCAAAAACAGACTCAACTTGAACTCAGGAAATCACCCAAAAAAAGGGACAATCAGAAAGGTCCTCTACAGCGACTGTGAGGTGGAAGCTTTTTCACCTCACTGTAGGCTTTTATGTAGGCTTTTTCCTCCCCCAGTACTTTGCGTGCATTCTCTTGACGCTCTCCCTGTAACCAAAAAGTATGACTGTGAGGTGGAAGCAGTAAAAAGAGAAGACGCAAGGCGCATCCCAGTGCTCGTGCCGGTACGACCGGCTGCTTTTAGGCGGCTTGCTGTGCTGATCGTTTCGTCCTGATTTTATCGTTGTTAAGTATCGATGTAACTGAGCTTAGTCAGACGACGGACCGAGTTGTGCGGTCGAACGACTACCACCTGGAAAATATAGCACAGTAGCCATTCATCGGCTCTGTCTAGAATCTTCCAGGATGGGACAGTGAGCAGCGGACTCGCGACCGCACCAGCTCCCGACCTGTTTCCCTGCCTGCCTGCAGCTACTACTTAGCCAACTGTCTAGACCATAGCGCTCATCCCTTTTGCTGTTGCGCTTCACGCACCAGCAATCGCGCGGCACCTGTGCCGCGAGGGGAAGCGATCCTTGTCGATATTATCCGCCTGCGCTAGCACGACGCCCTGCGCACGGCATTGTCAGGGCTCAGTATGCCTGACAACTCCGGTGACGCCCCTAGTGGCCTAGCCGAAGACCGCATCGCCGCGCTGGAGGCCGGTTTCGCGGGGCTTACGGAGCTTCTGGAAGCCCTACGAAGTGACCTTCAGCGGCCTAGTGGTTCTACTCCTACCGAGCCCCGCGCGCCCGCTAGTAGCGCTGCCGCGGCGAGCTCCCAGCACGACGCACCGGCTCGCGCAGAGCAGGTTTCCGTGCCCCAGCCCCAGCGCGGTGGCCCTAGTGCCGCTGCCCCTTCCTTAGTCTGGGAGGAGTGGGCTCATTTAATTGGCCCCGGCTTTTCCGTCCAGCTCAGTCCCGGCCTCTCTCCGATTCCCCAACTGTACGACATCTCATCTGACGAGACGCACCGCCAGCTCATCGCGCGTCGGCACTGGGCCACTTTGGATCAGTACCGCTCTCTGTACTGCTTTGGCTTCTACGATGCGGTGGCCCACGCGGCTCTCTGCGAGGCGCTCGCGTCGATTAAGAGAGCGGCAAGCGCGGCACAGCCCCCTGGTGAGGAGGACCTTCGCCTCCTTGAAGCGGGCGTGGCGGCCTACGACGCCTCAAATAAACACCGGCGCGACTTCCTGGCGTTTATCCGCCTCAACGCGTCGAACGATGCGGATGCGCGGACCAAGACAGTCGCACAGGTGGTTCGCCGCAGCCTCCTCAAGCCCGGTTTCGCGGACTATGGTTCGGAAGCAGTGGCGCAGCTCAGCGACGAGCTTTTGCGCCGCGAGGCCGAGTACAGCGTCACGTCGGCGGCAAAGGCCGCCGTACAACAGCGCTTCGGCGTGGGACCAGACCCCAACGAGGAGGAGGACAACGACGACGAGCCACCATCCAGAGCGCGACGGCGCCGGCCCTCCGGACGCCGCCCACGCCCAGACTTCCGCCCCACAGCCGACGACGCCGACAAGGGCAAGGGCAAGGGCAAGGCCTGACGGTGCGGCCCGCCGTCCCGCTTCGTTACCACGCCCCTCCACGTTTCTGCGCCATCGCGTGCGGCAGAACTGGCGGGAGTGGCGGCGAATCGGGGCGAGCGGGCGCGTGCTCCGGTGGGTTCGCGAGGGAGTGCCGCTACCTTTCTCTGGCGTGGCGCCCACGCCTTTCCACCGGGGCGTCTCTCTACAGGACGCTACGCCTCAGCAACTCGAGTGGTGGGAGCGGGAGAGCCAGCGACTAGTAACAGTCGGCGCGCTAGAACCTGGCGTGCGCGAGCACTACGTGTCGCGAGTCTTCCTAGTACCAAAGCCGGGCTGCAACCAGTGGCGCCTTGTAATAGACCTGCGCCATCTAAACTCTTACTGCGCGGTCTATTCCATGCGATTCGAAACTCTGCGTCGCCTGCGGTACCTGGCGAAACGCGGCGACTGGGCGTTTTCCTTCGACCTGCAGGACGGCTACTACGCCCTGGGCTTGCGGGAGGACGTCCGCGACTTCTTTACAATCAACGTACGTGGCACCCTGTGGCGCTTCGCGGCCCTCCCCATGGGTTGGTCGCTAAGCCCTTACTACTTCTGCACTCTGATGGCGGTCATGGTGCGCTACCTGCGTCAACCAGACTTCGCGACCTACAGCAGCTACGGCCGGCCCTTCCGTCGACGCTTGCGTCGCCGCAAGGCGTGCGGCGTTTGCCTCCTACCGTTCATCGACGACTTCCTGTTTCTGGCACCGTCGCGCCAGCTGGCTCTACGCCTACGGGCCGAGGTCGAGCGACTCTGGGGGCGCCTGGGCCTGGCCAGGCACCCCACCAAGGCGCACCCCGAGCCCACCCAGCAGCTGCAGCACTTAGGCATGGACTTGGACCTGGTCACTATGCAGTTCCGCGCCCCAGCGGCGAAACTGCGTCGGCTCTCCAACCTGGCCCGCGACCTCCTGTGCATCGCTGCCCGCCGCCGCCGCCACGCGCCGGCCAAACTCCTTGCGTCTCTCGCCGGGCAGGGCCAGTTCCTCTACCTCGCGATGCCTCCGGCACGTTTCTACCTCCGCGAGGCGCACACCGTCCTGGGCCGATGCTCCTCTCCGAGCGGCAAGGTCGTTCTGACGCGTCAGCTCATTCGCGATTTGGAGTGGTGGCGCGATGTTCCCACGCGCCACAACGGCGCACCGATTCTGCGCCCGGTGGAGACAGCCTATCTGCACACGGACTCCAGCCAGTACGGCTGGGGTGCGGTACTGTGCGAAACTACGGAGGCACGCGGATATTGGTACGAGGAAGATCGTCGACGTCATATAACGTACAAGGAGCTCAAAGCGGTACGTCTCGCCATACAGTCATTTTTGCCACGGCTGATGGGGCGCCGCGTACTTTTGTACGAGGACAATCAGGCGGTGGTGCATATCCTGTCCAATTTGACTACTCGGTCACCGGTGCTTATGGCGGAACTTCGCAAGCTATGGTATTTGCTGGATGTACACGATATTCGTTTACGAGTACGGTACATTCGGTCTGCGGCGAACGCATGGGCGGACAAGCTTTCGCGAGAGAAGGACTTTTCCGATTGGATGATCAATCCTCGTATATTCCGGTACGTCGATCGCATCTGGGGACCTCATACGGTCGACCGATTCGCAACTATGGAGAACGCCTTGTTACCTCGGTACAACTCCCGGTGGACGGTCCCAGGTACCGAGGCGGTGGACTCCTTGGCCCAGTCGGACGCCACGTGGCGCGCCGAAGTGAACTGGTGCAATCCCCCCTGGCAGCTGCTGGACGATCTGGTGCTAAAGCTGCAGCAATCGGGGGCCGCGGCGACCGTGGTCGCCCCGGCCTGGCACGGCCGCCCTTGGCTCCAGCAGCTACACGAGATGGCTACAGAGGTACTGCACTACCCTCCTTCCCGCGATCTGTTCTTTCCCGGGCTGCTCGGGCGCCGCGCGGGCGTCGGGCCGCCGCCCTGGAGCGTGATGCTCTTCCGCCTTCCCTTCCGTCCTTCTTCTACCGGTCGCGACGCGCCGGTTACGGGGCGTTAAGTGCTGCGGCTGCTACCTTGGACGTTTCCGCGGACGTTTTTCAGATCTCCCGTACAGATGCTCACAGCAGACAACACCCGGCTGTGCGGTACGGGTTGAAATCGAACGTACCGTCTGCACCATGGGCAGCGATTATGCGACCTGGGCTACTGCGGTTACTCGGCGACGACGAGGTTGGGCGCCGTGCCGCGGATTTCTTGATGTCTTCGCGCGCGGAACGTACCGTGCAGTCTTACGGATCTGAATTCAACCTATTCTGCGAGTTCTGCGCGCAAAATGGGAGACTGCCGGACACGGCGGATCCGCCGCTCATCGTTCGGTACATCTCTTGGGTTGCGGCACGTGGCCGCAACAAGGCTGGTGCCTTTGGACCCTACCTTTCAGCGATCAACGCCTTTTTCACCGATAATTTCAAGGAGCCGCCGGCGCTTGGGCCTTTCGTCAACCAGGCGATGCGCGGTTGGGAGCTGGCTCAGCAGGTGCTGGACGCCCCGGACTACCGGGTGCCTCTGCCTGCGGACGTCGCCCTCGCCTGTGTTCGGCGTGCGCTGCGGCTGGTTTCTCACAGGTCCATCGCGTGCGACCTGCCCACATTCCGTGCCCTGCTCGTTACCGCGGTCAATTTCCTTTTTTGTCACCGCGCGGGTACCAGTACGGGGTGCGGCGTGCGCGATTTGGCGGTTGATGCCCGCAGCATTACGCTGTACCGTCGAGTACTTAAGGGCAAGCCTTCCGGGGCGCCTCGTCCGGTGCTGCAAATTTCCCGCGAGGCGCACCCCGAAATCGCGGAGCTTTTGGAGTTCTTCGTCAGCTGCCGCGATCACGTGCTGCCCGGTGATACTCGGTTTTGGCAGCTCCCTGATGATGATCCCGGCACGTGGACCGCTGCTACTGTCTCCGAATGGGTAACTGCCGCTGCCTTGGCAGTTGACGCTACCCCGCCTGCTGGTTTCTGCTGGTCGTCGCACAGCCTTCGCAGTGGCGGGGCGTCCGCGGCCTCGGCCACGGGCGTCCCTATGCCTACGATTCGCTGGCTTGGCGGCTGGAAAGTGGGCAGCGCCGTGGTCCTCAATTACATCGTGCCAGGCATCCTGGACTCCGCTGGGGCCCGCTACTTCTTCGGCTCCCTGGCACCGCAGCGTTCCGCTGCTAATCTTTCACAGTGACTGGTTTTCACCGGTAACTGTGGCCTTCCGGTTTTGCCTGGCAACGTGACTCGCACTCTGTCTAATCGTTGTTAAGTACTTAACTGAGCTTAGTCAGACGACGGACCGAGTTGTGCGGTCGAACGACTACCACCTGGAAAATATAGCACAGTAGCCATTCATCGGCTCTGTCTAGAATCTTCCAGGATGGGACAGTGAGCAGCGGACTCGCGACCGCACCAGCTCCCGACCTGTTTCCCTGCCTGCCTGCAGCTACTACTTAGCCAACTGTCTAGACCATAGCGCTCATCCCTTTTGCTGTTGCGCTTCACGCACCCACCCGTCCCACCCATCTTGTTTGGTGTGGCGAGGGGCTTGTAAGACAAGACACTCGCTTCTGGCAACGTGACTCGCACTCTGTCTAAGCGGTGGATTTTTCCTGGCTACTTTTTGCAAGTCACGCCAGTACGGCCGGCCGCCTGCTTGACAGTAATGAGCAGCCGCCGTGGCGGTACGATTATGACCGCGTGCCAGCTCGACTACCGACGGAGCGAGCACGTATACATGTACAGTCAGCACATAGACGTATCACTGGCCTGCCCTAACCCGTACTGCGATGAGGATATTGGTATATCGCGGGGAATGCGGGATAATATTGCCGTAATCAGTTCATCATCATATCGTGATTTTCGCGTGATAAACGTCTATTCATCGGTATAACTCCCTGTAGTGACTAATAAAGCGGGTAATTTATAGTACCTGTAGCTAGCGCTGCGCCGCTGCTTGAACTGTCGGACGACATAATCCTTAAAAGGATTAAAGTAATTTTATATGGGAAAATGTATCACCAGCAACATGCGCTATTGCGCTTGCTCGCTCTGTACCCGGTACCGGTACCTCGGTACAAGATGCGGTACCGGTCCAGCAGGCGGAGGCGGGGCGAGTCGAAGGGACACCGAGCCCCACTTGCTTCCACGACCGACACAAAGCAGTCGACCGCAACGATACAAAAACCGACTCTCATCATTCGACTGCGATACGAGTGATATCGAGGACAATAGCCAGTGCAGCATTGCCATCTACCTTGTTCCTTTGACAACGTAAGGACCCATCCGGGTCGAATCACGAGCAGCAGAGGCGCCCCGTGCAAGAAGGGCACAGCGAGTCCAAGCGCAGGGACGACGAGATGCCCCCAGACGGCGAGAAGGCCGCCGCCGGCGCAGCCACTGGCGCGGTCGTCGTGCCACGCGGGATGTATGCAATGGACGGCAACGAAGCTACCGCCACCGTGGCCTTTGCGATGTCGGAAGTCAGCTTCATCTACCCCATCACGCCCAGCTCCACGGTGAGAGTGCACGCCCGGGCCCCTGGGGTACTGGTACCGGTCGGTACACCTGTAGTCGACACGACGCGGTACGGGTAGTCGCCACAGCAATAATTTATACCCACTACGAGTCCTCATATCGTCGCTGTTGCGATTAAAACGACCACTAGGCGCCCGCACTATACCGCCCTGATGCGCGTTTAATCAATATATGTCCAACATTTAACCCGCGTTTCACAGACACGTCGCCTGCGCGCCTGGCCCACCTCGTCTACGACGTCGCCGATGATCCCACATTGACGGTGATCCAGATGATCTATAGGTGGTCATGCCCCACCGGCGTCTGGACCCTGACCCGCCGACCTGCACGGTCGAGCGGTGTCGATCACGAGATCCGCTATCTGTTTGCGTGGCCATCGCTCGGTTCGGCCAGGGCACCCTGGGAGAGACGGACTCGCACACGACTATTCGTCGCGTGCGATATGAGGACCATGATTACGACGCCTCGCGTGCCATTCCTGCACGACCTCCTCGGTACCAGTAGTCACCGGTCGACAGCAAGCCCGCCGAGTCGGGAGGCGAATTGCGGCGGACGGGTCATCCATGTTCTGCGCACGACTTCATCGATCGCTGCGTGTCGACCGCTGCGTGGCTAAGCACACCGTCGCCCGACGCAGATGGCGGAGCTCGCGGACGCGTGGGCGGTGGCCGGACGCCGAAACGTTTTTGGCCAAGTCCCGGAAATCTTCGAGGTGACACCAGACAGCCCCCTCCCTCCCCCCTCCTTCCCCTCCTCCGACCTGTACATCTTCATACCTGTGTGAACACAACTGTCGAGCGGAAGTAGATAGTGCGATTACATTTCATCAGCCGTCACGGGCTGACCGCGGACGTCGTTGGCGCTGTCGCGTGTCCAGATGGAGAGCGAGGGCGGAGCCGCCGGCGCGCTTCACGGCGCCCTGGTGTCTGGCTCCCTGGCCACCACCTTCACGGCCTCGCAGGCGAACCCCCCCCCCCCCCCCCCCTGCCTAGCAAACTTTTCGACCGATAACAGCGACCACTTATAGTCTGTTGATTTGTCTTTCTCTTTCCGTCGGTGCCGCATTGTCTGGAACGATTATCATTTCAACCCAGCCTTCGAGCGAAGACGAGGTACTTGCTGTAGTGTACTCTGTCACCTCTACCCACAGTGGCTGAGCCGTTGAGATCCGCCGACCTCTTTCCACCACCCCCTTGGCTCCTACGATGCACTATGCAGGGCCTCCTGTTGATGGTGCCAAACATGTACAAAATCGCGGGAGAGCTGCTCCCGTGCGTGATCCATGTGGCCGCCCGAGCCATCGCCGGCCAGGCGCTGTCTATCTTCGGCGACCACTCTGACGTCATGCTCTGCCGCTCCACCGGCTGGGCGCTGCTGGTGCGGCGCCGACCCCCTGTGAAAGGCAAGTCACAAGCATGTTTATCTGGAAGCTGGCCTGACGCCGCTGCTGTCTTCCTGCCCAGGCGTCTCACACGGTACAGGAGTGCGTTGACATGGCGTTGGTTGCCCACTTGGCCACCCTCAAGGTACGGGGGGGCACTTCACATCATCAACCCATCAATCATTTTTGGCCTATTTCTATGCTGCTTATGCCTACAAGTCTGTCCTTCATCAAAGACTGGGTATGGGTAGGTCATTGTATGTATGAGCGAGAGGGGGAGAGAGGGCGCGCGAGAGAGAGAGAGGTAGAGAGAGAGATTTGTTAGATGTTAGGCGGCTGACCGGTATCAATGACCCGCCATCGGATACACAAATACTTGTCGTCATTCGACCCGTCCAATCTCACCCGTTAGCGCCTTCTACTGACCGATGCCCGCCCCCGGTCCCTTCCCGCCAGGCCTCCGTGCCCTTTGTGCATTTTTTCGAGGGCTTCCGCCTCAGCCACGAGGTGTCCAAGATCGACGTGATTGACATGCTGGCCGCCAAGCCGCTGGTGGACGCCGCCAAGCTCGCGCGCCACCGCTCGCGCGCCATGAACCCCAACCACCCCAACCAGCGCGGCACTGCGCAGGGGCCCGACGTGTTCTTCCAGGCGGTGGAGGCCGCCAACACGTACTACGAGAAGTGCGCCGATGTGGTGGAGGAGGTGATGGCGGCAGTGGGCGCGCTCACGGGGCGCCACTACAAGCTGTTTGAGTACGAGGGCTGCCCCGATGCGGAGCACGTCATTGTCATCATGGGCGCTGGCGCGCCTGTGGTCAAGGAGGCCATCGACGTGCTTACGGCGCGCGGCCAGAAGGTCGGCCTGCTCAAGGTGCGAGCAAAGCCGCCGTTTGTCTTGCGCCTGTGACCGTATTCGAGGGTGTGCGCTGACTACGGACGTGGGGCTGCAGGTGCGGCTGTTCCGGCCGTGGAGTCCCGAGCGCTTCGTGGCGGAGGTGCCTCGCACGACCAAGCGCATTGCCGTGCTCGACCGCTGCAAGGAGAGCGGCGCGCTGGGGGAGCCCCTCTACCTGGACATCAACAGCACGATGCACGAGGAGGCGCAGCGCGAGGGGCAGGAGTGGCTGTCCAGCATCGCCATCATCGGCGGCCGCTTTGGCCTCGGCTCCAAGGACTTCACGCCCGGCATGGTGCGTCCCCCTCCCCCCGCCCCCCCCCCCCCCCCCCCCCCCCCCGTGTCATGCCCCTTCGCTGCTCGCCCTCACTACCACAGTGTATTCCTCACGTGCGTGCTGACAACCCCCCCCCCCCCCCCCCCCCCCGCGTTGGCCAGGCGCTGGCGGTGTTTGCCGAGCTGGACAAGCCCAAGCCGAAGAACCACTTCACGCTGGGCATCCACGACGACGTGACCTTCCACAGCCTGGCGGTGCTGGAGGAGCCCAACTGTGTGCCGGCGGGCACGGTGGAGTGCCTCTTCTGGGGGATGGGCGCCGACGGCACGGTCGGCGCCAACAAGGAGGCGATCAAGATCATCGGCACCTCGACGGAGCTCTACGCGCAGGGCTACTTTGCGTACGACGCGCACAAGAGCGGCGGCGTGACGGTGTCGCACCTGCGCTTTGGCCCCTCGCCCATCACGAGCCAGTACCTCGTGCGCGCGGCGGACTACGTCGCGGTGCACCACCACAGCTACTTCCACAAGTACGACTGGTACAGCGCCATCAAGCCCGGCGGCAAGCTGGTGCTCAACTGCGAGTACCCCGCGGACGAGGTCGCGCTGCGCCTGCCCGTCGACGTGAAGCGCCACCTCGCGGAGCTCGGCGTGGAGGTCTACAGCATCAACGCGCTGGAGATCAGCCGCAGCGTCGGCCTCGGCAAGCGCATCAACATGATCATGCAGGCCGTGTTCTTCTACCTCGCGGGCGTGCTGCCCTTCGAGCGCGCGGTCGCCCTGCTCAAGGCCGCCATCAACAAGGCGTACTCCAGGAAGGGCCCCGAGGTGGTGGAGATGAACTACGCCGCGGTGGACAAGGCCGTCGCGGGGCTGCGCAAGATCGCGTACGACCGCGCCGCATGGGCCGCCGGCAACACGCAGTACGTGGCGCTGCACGCCCGCCACCAGAACGACGCGGTGCCGGCGTACGTGAGGGAGATCGTCATGCCGGTGCTGGCGCTCAAGGCAAGTGCGCCGGCATGCGCCTCCCTCGCGCCCGGATGAGCAAGGAGCACGCATCATGCTGACGCTCATGTTTGACGCCTGCGCGCACAGTCATTATATGTGTGAGTTGTTATGGATGGCAGTCCGCACAGACCTGATTGTGCACATGTGAGAGAACAGATGTGCCGGCTACTCCACTACCCGGTATAGCAGCCCTCAGTATAAGCCTCAAATCGGGCTTGCAGGAAACGTAAGACATCCTTCGGGCGTAGTTACGCCATGGTTTTGTCTGCACTTGACCGCAGGCAGGGAGGCAGGTTCTTATTCGGATTGTCCTTATTCCCTCGTCGCCCCCTGTAGAGAGAGGGCGTGCTTATGCCACCTGCCGCCGTTGGGAGTGCGCTGTTTGGGGTGGCTGACATTGGCGTGTGCATTGGCCTCCCCAGGGCGACGAGCTGCCCGTGTCGGCGTTCACCGACTACGGCGGCCTCGTGGGCGGCGTCGTGCCGCCGGGGACGACCCAGTTTGAGCGGCGCCAGATCGCGGCGTCGGTGCCCAAGTGGGTGAACACCGACAAGTGCACGCAGTGCAACGAGTGCTCCTTCGTGTGCCCGCACGCCGCCATCCGGCCACAGCTCACGACCGCGGAGGAGCGCGAGCACGCGCCGGAGGGGTACCACTCGGAGCAGGCCAAGGGCGCGGAGGCGAGCGGGCTCAACTTCCGCGTGCAGGTGTCACCCTACGACTGCACCGGCTGCGAAATGTGCGCGCACGCCTGCCCACAGGAGTGCCTCGAGATGCGCCCCGCGGACGAGATGGTGCGCCCCGACCGCTGTCTGCTGTGTCCGCAGATAAGAGTACCCAGGTACTCGCAAACGAATCGCCATATCGCCGCAGACAAAATATCGGTCCGCGGCCCCAAAAAGCGAAAAATCGACTGTTTTGCAGCTTTGAGCAGGTAATTATTTCCCGGTTAAATAAGGTTTTGCTCTGCGCGGGTCAAAAACGGTATTATTCCTCAACGAACCGTTTCTACAGGTACGGTATTGCCATACCAGCGACAAATCAGGGTTTAACCTCAAACCCTAAACTTTAATAAAACAGCGATGATATCCGAGCATAATAGGCTTTAAATTCTATCCGAAATACCACCCCTAAACCCTAGCGTACAAACACCAACCCAAACCCCCAATCAACCCCAACGCATCAAATGCAAATGCAATGTGACCCAACATAATCTGCAAGACCATGATCGCAATGTGACAACCGAGTGAGGAAACATGGCGAGGCGAGAAAATCAGAGCCGAGAGAGTACCGCCGCCGTGATGTGGGTGGATGTACGGTTGTGTAAGCTGCCTGCTGGACTGCTGTGTTTGCGGGCACTCACATCGCCGCCGCCGCCGCCGCAGATTGAGGCGGAGGACGAGCACTGGGAGTGGGGCAAGAGCCTGCCGTCGCGCGGGTACCTCTTTGAGCGCGGCACCGTCAAGGGCAGCCAGTTCCAGCCGCCGCTGCTGGAGTTCAGCGGCGCGTGCGAGGGCTGCGGCGAGACGCCCTACGTGAAGCTGCTCACGCAGCTGTTTGGCGAGCGCATGATCGTGGCCAACGCGACCGGCTGCTCCTCCATCTGGGGCGGCAGCGCGCCCGTGAACCCCTACACCACCGACGCCAAGGGGCGCGGCCCCGCGTGGGCCAACTCGCTCTTCGAGGACAACGCGCAGTTCGGGCTCGGCATCGCCACGGGCATCATCCAGCGCCGCCTGGCGCTCAAGGACAACGTGCGCGAGCTGCTGGCGGCGGGCGGCGGCGCGCCGGAGGTGCCGGAGGAGCTGGCGCTCGCGCTGGCGGCGTGGCTGGAGGACGCGGACGAGGCGGAGGGCAGCAAGAAGGCAGGGGAGGAGGTGGAGGCGGAGCTGGAGAAGGTCCGCGCGGCGGGCGGCGGCGAGCTGCCGGCCCCGCTGGACGAGGTGTACGCCGCCAAGGACCTGCTGACCAAGCCCAGCATCTGGGTGGTCGGCGGCGACGGCTGGGCGTACGACATCGGCTTCGGCGGCCTCGACCACGTGCTCTCCAGCGGCATCGACCTCAACGTGCTGGTCATGGACACCGAGATGTACTCCAACACGGGCGGCCAGCGCAGCAAGTCGACGCCGATGGGCGCGGTGGTGCAGTTCGCCGCGGGCGGCAAGCGCCGCGTGAAGAAGGACCTGGGCGCGATGGCCATGGCGTACGGCGACGTGTACACCGCCAGCGTCTGCCTGGAGGCCGACTTTGCGCAGGTGGTGCGCGCCTTCACCGAGGCCGAGCGCTACAAGGGCACCTCCGTCATCCTCGCCTTCGCGCCCTGCATCCTGCAGGGGCTCAGGGTACACCCCCCTCCCCCTTCCCCCCCCCTTTTTCATGCTCCCACAATGCCCAGGCCCTCACGACCGCGCAGCTATCCCTCAACCCCCCCCCCCCCCCCCCCCCCACCGGCCCCCCCGGCTTAGTCATAGTTGCCATTGTCCCTCCCCACCCCCGACTATCAACCTCTCCATTGCCCATTAATCTCCCCCCAATGTACTGTGCCATTCCACTACAAACGCCGGTGTGGCAATGAAAACACCACGGACGAGAGTTTGCCCAGCCCACCAGGTGCGAAAATAGACAAATGTATAATAGCGGAACCATAGCAATGGTTCCTACTCCTATAATTAGATGGCATGCAAGCCCAATCTGAGGCTTATGATGTGGGTTCTGACGGGCGCGTCGGCAGCTGTACCATCAATTTGCCCCCAGAAAGGTCCATTGTCCTTTGAATCACCGAACACACGAGCCGAGAACATTGCCCTTTCGTCCGCCAATCCTTCACGTACAAAAGTACCATTTCTCTTATAAAGGTCATTGAGCTCAAGGTTCCTCGTCCTCTGCCATCGCGACAACGGCTGCCCCCCCCCCCCGGACCTGGCAGGGCTCTGCGATGGCCTGCCCTCCCATGGCTCACCCTCCCCCCCCTCCCCCCCCCCCCCCCCCCCTTCTCTTGCTTGGTGGCGTCTGTGGTCGCACCCGCAGGGCGGCCTGTCGCAGAGCCTGGCGTATGCACAGGAGGCGGTGTCCACGGGCTACTGGACGCTGTACCGCTTCCACCCGGAGCGCACGGCGGACCCCAACACGCCGCCGCTCATGCTGGACTCGAAGAAGGTCAAGGGCGAGCTGCAGTCGTTCCTGGACAAGCAGAACCGCTTTGTGGCGCTCAAGCGGCGGCTGCCGCAGGTGGCGGCGCAGCTGTCGGCCGGCCTGAAGGCCAGCCTGACCGCCAAGCGCTGCAGCACGGAGTCGTGCGCGCAGAGCCCGGAGGAGCACAAGAAGGCGCTGCTGGAGAGCTTCCGCAAGCTGGTGGAGGGCGCGGAGGGCGGCGCTGCCGGCGGCGGCGGCGGCGGCGGGGCGGTGGAGGAGGTGGTGGTGCTGTACGGCAGCGAGACCGGGAATGCGGAGAACCTGGCGCACACGCTGGCGGCCAACCTCAAGGCGCGGTCGGTGCGGAGCGTGTCGTGCAAGGAGTGCGACGAGACGGCGGCGGAGGACCTGGAGGAGATTGGCGCGCGCGGCGCGGTGGTGGTCGTCGTCATCTCCACCGCCGGGCAGGGCGAGTTCCCCAAGAATAGCGCGACCTGGTTCCAGGAGCTCGCCAGGGCGCGCCCCGCCGGCTGGCTGTCCAAGCTGCGCTTTGCGGTCTTCGGGCTCGGCGACTCGGCGTACTGCCACTTTTGCCTGGCGGCCGCGGAGGTGGAGCGCCGCCTGGGCGAGCTGGGCGCGGTGCCGCTGCTGCCGCGCGGCGTCGGCGACGACCAGAGCCCCGACAAGTACGAGACGGCGTGGATGGAGTGGCAGCCGGAGCTGTTTGACCGCCTCCAGCTGGCAGAACCGGAGCGACTCGTGGGCGCGCCGCCCCCGGAGTACACCGTGCAGCTCACCAAGGGTGCGTGGCCCGCCCGCCCGCCCGCCCGGGGCACTGCCGGATAGCAGCATAGGCATATATATATGTGTAGGTATATATATTTACATTTTAATAATTTACAGTTTCGGGGCTATAGAATCCACCCTATTCGAAAGTGGTCGCTATTCCTGGCTCAGTTCAATACAATATCTCCACCAACATACAACAAAACATAAGAAGGTGCGGTGACCGACCCCCCAAAAGTGTAATACGTGTCTCTTGTAGGTGCGGCGGTGCCGCTAGGTGTGTAGATACGGGTGCTGGCGCGGTAATAGGGCCGCTGCGAAGAGGAATTCGCCCTGCCTACCAGAGGTCAAATGCAGACCAAACCATAGGGGGCCTGCATCGAAAGTTCTCATACGTTTGGCACGAGGCCCAATTTGAGTTTTAGGAAAAGGGCTCTTATGGGCGCGTCATTGGCCCCGTAAACATACAGACACAGGCGTACGTATATAGGTATGCAGGCATAGGTGGTAGGGTAGGATAGGGACGGCATGCACTCGCGGAGGCTGACGCCGCGGGACCCGCGCGTCGCAGGGCACCACCCAGAGTGGCAGAGCGCCCCGGAGGTGTACCCCTTTGCGCCCATCGCCACCGACCGGCGCGCCTTCCCCATCAAGCTGGTGGAGAACAAGCGCATGGCGGCCCCCGACCACGACCGCGACGTCCGCAACCTGGTCTTTGACATCTCGGGCGCCAAGGTGCCCCCCCCCCCCCCCCCAACGCTGTCACTTGCGTATTCACATAAACCTATTAGATATTATGTATTGTACTATTTCATATCCAAGAGCCTCCTGCCGTGGCGTGCCACCCGTGACATTCCAGGGGGTGTTGCTGTGGGCCACTGACATTCAAGATCGTTCACTTGCCGCAGACATTCAGAGGTTCGATTCCATATCCGTGTTGGACTCTGACTGTTTTCCAAATATGCTGACAATGTTTTTCCATTTCCGCTACAAGTGCCGACGCGCCCCTACGAACCATCACAATAAGCCTCTTATTGGCCTCAAGCCTCTAGTCGGGCTTGCGTGCAGCCTACGAGAACATTCGCTATAATTCCGCTATAATTTTGTTTAAATTCGACCGCAGGCAGGCAGCGCGGGCTCTTATTCGCATCGGCCTTAGTATCGCGCCGTCGTCCGTAGCAGGGACCCGACAAGGGTAATGTATGGCGAGCCCAGAGCGTGGTTGCGGACGGTGGTTTTGTTGTCCGCTGACGAGGGCGGCTGGGCTTTGCAGCTGCGCTACTTCCCGGGCGACTGCCTCGCCATCTACCCGCGCAACGCGCTGCAGCCGGCGGCGGCGCTGTGCCAGTGGCTGGGGCTGGAGCCCGACGCGATGACGCGCGTCAAGTGCCTGGACGCGGGGCGCGCCTCCAAGGCCAAGCGCGACCTCCCGCGCGGCATGACCGTGCTGCAGCTCTTCACCGACGTGCTGGACGTCTTTGGCCGCCCGCTGCGCAGCTTCTACGAGGTGCGCCGCTGCCGCCTGATCGCCTGATCGCTCGCTCGGCCTGTCTGCCCCCCTTTTGCCTGGCTTGACCAGAGTTATGCTGGGTGCTACTCGCTACTCGTAGTGGTACCGGTACCGGCCGGTAATCACACAGGTACCACCTCGCAGTAATTGCAAGTTCGCAGCAGGGTGCGCGTCTGATTATAATAACGGCAATAATGGCATTGTCGTGCATTGGTACGCATTCATGTATTGCTTTGTATTTTGAAACCATGCACGTACACTTTTCCTAGAAATATAGGCAATGCCCAATAAAACTGTCCTTGGTGCTATCCGAGATAAATTCGCTATACTACGGCGAAGATGTATCTGTCAGTTTTCTTTCAAAAAAGGCAAACTATCAAGACATTTTGTATTTCCATTCCTCTTTATGTTCTGTTTCTGATTGCCGCACCTGCATCCTAACAGAACGGCGACTTTTTTGTACTTACGAGTTCTTGCGCACTACAGCCCGGACTTGAACAACCCCCCACCTCCGAATCCCGTTGTTGCCAATTGCAGGCGTTCTACTGCTACGTGGACGACCCGGCGGAGCGCGCCGAGGTGGAGCTGCTGCTGAGCCGCACCGGGGAAGGGGCGCGCCGCGTACAAGGCGTGGATCGACGAGACGCCCACCTTCGCGGACGCCTTCCAGCGCTTCCCCTCCTGCAAGGCCAACCTGGACATCGCGCACATCCTGGACCTGGTGCCCACCATCAAGCCGCGCCTCTACTCCATCGCGTCGTCGCAGCGCGAGGTGGGCCTCGGCCGGATGGAGCTGGCCTGTGGTGGTGGTGGACTGGACGACGCCGGCGGGCAAGCAGCGCGTCGGCACCTGCACCTCCTTCCTGCGCAGCCTGAGCTGCGACCCGGAGCACGACGACGCGGAGCTCAACACGCTGATGGTGTACGTGCAGCCCACCGGCCCCGGCGGCATCTTCCACCCGCAGGACGCCAAGGTGCCCGTCATGATGGTCGGCCTCGGCACCGGCCTGGCGCCCTTCCGCGCGATGGTGCAGGAGCGCAAGGCGCTGGCGCGCGCGGGCGTGGAGCTGGGCGAGAGCGCCCTCTACTTTGGCTGCCGCACGTGAGCGCCCCCCCCCCCCCTCCCTTCATGCGTGGTGCACCTCACCGCCACCTTGACGTAATTATGCGTGCTGGCGCGCCCATAAAAACCCCTCATCCTGCCCCTCAAATTGGGCATGCGTGCAACCCATAGGAACATTCGTCGCTATGGTTTCGTCTGCATTTAACCTCGCGTTGATCTTAATATTGCCGCGTCGGCATCAACGCCGGTATAGATAGAGGTGTGATGACAAAAAGGGCAGTAAGAAATCCACTTACTGCTAAAAGTAGTACTGAAAAGTCAACAGATCAAGCCGCCTAAACGCGGCCCGCATCCCGCATGAAGATACAGGTGCAGCTGTAGATAGACGTGCCGGCCCGGGTATTAAGGCCACTGAGCCTGTCCTGTCTGCCAGGGGTAAAATGCAGGCGAAACTATGGCGGAAATATAGCAAATGCTTCTTTTTTGCATGCAAGCCCCCCGATTCAAGGCTTATAATGAGGGTTGTTCTTGGTGCAACGGCACCCGTATGTATGCATAGGTGTCAGGTGTAGGTATGTAGGTACTGCCATGTGTAGGTGCACTTGGTACGCATACACCTGTATCATACCGGTACAGGTAATTTTAGATGTGCTTTCAGATACACGGGTGCCGACGCGCCTCTAGGAACCCTTACCCTAAGCCTGAGAGTGGGCTTGCCTACAACCGTGATGACATTCGCTATAGTCTCGCTATAGTTTCGTCTGCATTGGACAGCAGGCTTGCAGCGCGGGTTCTCATTCGCAGTGGCCCTAGTGCCGCGTCGGCACCCGTAATGATGTAAAAGCACAGGTACTACTCGTTGGTGTCTCACCTGATGCTATCGTAATCCGGGTTGGAATCGAATCCGGATTGGTCTACGTGCATCAATCCCGCCTTGAACATCTGACCGACAACGAGACATCATCAAAGTGAGTTGTTGCATGAGGAAACTACCGACAAAGGAAACTGTTTGAGAGCCTTTTGCTTTAGTCTGCCCAGCTCTGATGGCGGGGGCTCCCTGCTGCGCAGCCGCAAGGACGACTACCTCTTTGGCGAGGAGTGGGATGCCGCGCACAAGGAGGGCTACCTTTCGGAGCTGCGGGTCGCCTTTTCGCGCGACCAACCACAGAAGATCTACGTGCAGGACAAGATCCGGGAGGACCCCGCGCTGGTGTGGCGCCTCTTGGTGGAGAACGAGGGCTACTTTTTCTTCTGCGGCCCCGCGCGCCGTGCGCCCCAGCAGGTGCGGGAGGGCGTGGAGGCCGCGTTCGTCGCGGCCGGCAACCTCACCAAGCAGGAGGCTGCCGAGAAGGTGGACAAGCTGGTGGGCCTCGGTCGCTATGTGGTCGAGGCGTGGGCATGAGCGGTGGCAGCGGGGCCCCACCGAGACGCCGCACTCCCGTGCCCCCACCCAATTCCCCACATAGTGTGAGTATTTCTGTCGCCGGTGTGCATTGTGTTTCAGTTGTTGGTAGTAT
>VCJN01000868.1:0-23159 GCA_006384855.1 Tetraselmis striata
GGCGGTGCCTATTGACTTTCAAGAAGCATGGGCGGAGGCACAATGCTGCGTGAATGAGCGGGTGGTGGCGGCGGTGGAGGCCGGTGACCCCGTGGTGTTGGATAGGGCGTTGAAGTGGAAGTACCTGCTGCCGCAATTGTTGCTTAAGGGCCTCGAGCCGAGGCGGGCGGCGGCGGCTACAAGCCTTGGCGTGGCGCTTCCGCCCTTTCGCGGAGAGGCGCATGACCGAACTCGTGCGCTCATGGGACGACGCGCGCACCGAGAGAGGCGTTCTACGCCGGATACGCCCGCCAACGTCGAACTGACGCCGATCTCTTTGCGGCACTGCTCGTGGGCACCGCGGACACCGTTGTGGCGTTGGTGAAGGACGGAGAGCTCTCCCAAGCGGCGGGCCGACTGTCTTCTAAGGGTATGGGCGACTTGTCCGATCCTGCTATCCTCGCCCAGCAGCGCGACAAGCACCCGTCCCGTAGCCACCCGATCCCAGATGCCGCGTATGACATTCCGGTGGACGAGGCCGCCCTGACGGTGGACATGCGCGTGCCGTAACAGTAGCTCAAGCAGCACGTGGCGGCGGGGCCCCCTGGCATGCGCAACGGGTAACTCCGCTGCTTGGTGGGCGAATACGCCCCGGCGTCCGGGCCTGCGGCAGTCCGCGCCATGTCGGAGGTTGCCTCCATGTACCTCCAAGGTCGCTTGCCCGGGTGGTTAAACCAGCTCTTCGCCTCTGCTAGGCTCGTGGCACATGTCAAGAAGCTAGGCGAGGGGAGGGCCCCGGACGTGCGGCTTGTGGCAGTCGGGGAGGCAGAGCGGCGCGCAGCAGAGCGGGCAGTGGTGGACAACATGTAGGAGGCATACGTGTCGGTGCTCGGTCCATCTCAGCTCGGCGTTGGCATTCCCGCGGGCGACTCTATGTTCATCCACGGCGTCCGGCTCATCGCCGAGAAGCTTGGCCCACGTGCCGTCATCGTCCACACAGACCTTCGCAACGCTTGCAACGAGGCATGGCGCCGCACCGTCATCCAACGCCACATCGATTGCTCTCCACTACACCCTGTCATCCCTGCGCTCCTAGCCTCCCTCTCTACGGATTCGTATCTGGTCGTGGACGACCGGTCTGCCCCTCTGCAGTCGGAGGACGGCGTGCAACAGGGCGCACCTTTGGCCACGACTTCCTTTTGCGTCGCGATTCACCCCGAGGTGCAGCAGTGTGATACAACATTGGAGGTCAATGACGGGGCGGCGCGCTTCAACGCCGACGATGGATTTTTAGTGGGCCTTCCGGAGCACGTTTGGCCGGCTCTTCACGCCTTCCGCACGTCCATCAAGGCGTCCGTGGGGCTTGAGGTGCGCTTCGACAAGATGCAAGCGTACAGCGCAGACATGGAGGCCGCGCAGCGTGAGGCTCCGGCCGACATCGAGTGGCCCGAGCTAGATGGCCATCACGGCATCGCGGTCCTCAACGTGCCGCTCGGATCGCCAGAGTATGTGCAGGCGTACATGCGCGGCAAGGCGGAGGAGCTCCGAGAGGAGGTGGACGCTAGCCTGAGCAAGCTTCTATCTGCCAAGCCCAGCCGTCGGTACACCCACGCCTTGCATCACCACGTATGGGCCCTGCTCAAGCATTGCATGCAACACAAGGCGGGGTATTGGCTCCGCAATTGTCTTCCGTCCGAGGTGGAGGCCTTTGCGGAGGCGGTGGACGCCACCATCCTCGCGGCGGTCGAACGGGTGCTAGGGGTCTCTTTTGATCCCTCCACGTACGGCACTGCAATCAATCCGGTGGTCACCGATTTCTTGGCGGAGCTTTTGCACGACCCCGACCCCATGGCAGCGGAGGTGGCTACCTTGAGCGAGGATGCAGTGGCCAGGGCGCGCAGCAGGCTTCACCTCCCCACTCGTCGGTTGAAGGAGCTGGCATCCGCCGCATGGCTACCGTTCGTGATGCCGCCTTCATCGGCTGCATGAATGCCATCCTCCCAAAGTTCCTGACTACAGTGACACTACCTCTATAGTGAATATCCCCCCCCCCCCCCCGGTTCACTATAGAGGTAGGTTCACTATGGAGGTATTCACTGTTAGGCTCTAGCTTAAGCCTGTTCTTTAGGCCCTTTAGGATGCAGCGGAAGGATTTAGAAAGTATGGCCAATCTCTCCTGGTTACAGGGGTTCCTGGGTTATAGTTCTGTCTCTGAATTCTACCTAGTAGACTTTGTCCGAGGCGGTATTTATACCCGCCGCCGAGGTCATAGTCATACCTGTGCTATGTTAGCCGGGTGTCATGGGATACCCGTGCTGTGTTAGCCACGTAAGGCTTGAGTCAGAGAACTCTAGAGAATTCCAGAACAGTCCTCGGCCTTATACTACCAGTATTTACGCCCGCAATACTAATATGTACAGCGACTCCGCGGATGCGTAGTCGTACTACCTTTGCGGGGAGTTGTACCTGCTAGAATAGCAGAACATTATGGCTAAAGGGAAATGGAGCATAACACTCTCTCCCCATTAAGCACAAGCGTCCTCGCTGTGCAGGTGTCACAGAACTACAGGAAACTACAGTCTTGGTCTTGATTTTTTTTGAAGTTCAGGCGGAAGGTACTCGGCTTGGGTAGCGATTCCGGAACCGAATGAAGTCTGGGCACCACGTCGTGGACTCGTACGCCCGCAGGTAGTTGCAATCGGAAAGCAACTGGCGAGATATGCTCTGTAATGACGAAGGGGCCCACGTAGCGATCGCGTAGCTTAGCACAGGGTTGCTGAATAAACTTCAGATGAGACGCTTTCAGCTTAACTCTGTCGCCGGTCTTGAATGGTACGGGTAGTCGTTTACGATTAGTTGTAGTCTGCATACGAGTTTGAGCCTCCAGTACGCAATCATGCGCGAAGCGATGAAGCTCATGTACATACTTTGACGTGTTCCGGAAGAGCTCGAGTTGGCTCGGTTGCGAGTTGAGTAGTAGCAGGTGTAGTCGGCTCGAATCCCAAAGTCGCCTTGAAAGGGGACATAGTAGTCGAAGTCGACTGAGCAGCGTTGATCGCAAACTCCACGTTGGTGAGGTGGTTGACCCAATCATCGTGCAGGGGGTGCACGTAGCAGCGTAGCACTTGCTCCCAAGTTTGGTTAGTCCGTTCCGTCTGGCCATCGGTTGCTGGATGAAAAGCTGTAGAGATGTTCAGCTTAGTACCCATGGTCTTGAACATATCTTGCCAGAATTCCGACATAAATCTGGGGTCTCGGTCAGAGATGAGTTTAGCCGGCAGGCCGAAATGACGAAAAACTGAGCGATGCATTATCTCCGCCAGGCCTTCAGCAGTAACTGTCTTCGTAGTTGGCTCAACAATTACTCGCTTTGACAGTAGACATACGAAAATCACTACTGAGTCATACCCCTGGCACTCCGGAAGATCTGTAATTAAATCCAGGGATATTACCTCAAATGGTCGTGACGGTACGTCATGGGGCTGAAGTAAGCCGTATGGCTTATGCCGGGCCGCCTTAGTACGTTGACAGGTAGGGCAGCGTCGCACGTAGTTAGTGACAGTCTGGGGCCACCAGTACAGTTCCACAGTACGCGCCAGTAGTCGTCGTCCTCCTGGATGTCCAGCAGTAGGCGCGTCATGTAGTTCGTACAGTGCTCGTTGTCGCAGGTCCGCCACATTTGGTACGTAAAGTCGTGAGCCGTAGGCGTACAGTAGACCATTACTGTGACGTACTAGCCAGGATGGTAAAACATTCCGCGATTTCAGATATTCGTCGGAGTCATATGCGGCCTTGATGTCGTCGTAAAACTTGTTGTCCGCATGTAGTCGCGACTCCATAGCAAATAAAACTGTATTTATTTCGCAGTCAGCCTCGTCTTCTGACCAGTTGTTCAGCAGCTCTAGCTTCTGTAGCGCATCCTTCAAGTCGGGTCGCCGAGAGAGGGCGTCCGCATGATTGGCAGCTCCTCGCTTGTAGACGATGTCCATATGTCGTTGGTAAGGCGCAAACACTTGCAGCCATCGTACTTGCCGCGTCGACAAATCGCGTTGGCGAAAGAAGTGCCGTGGTGTGTCATGGTCGGTGATGACCGTAAAGCCCGCCGCTCCATCAAGGTAGCATCGGAACTTGATGAGTGCATCACGAACCGCTAACAACTCTTGCTCATGTACCGGGTAGTGAACTTCGTGTTTGTTCATCTTGCGTGCATGGTACGCGACAGGTCGAAGTCCCGAGCCTTGATCTTGCAGTAGCACAGCTCCCACTGCAAATCCAGAAGCATCTGTATACAATGTGTAACGGGCGTCCGCAGATGTGTCCGGTATACTCAGTACAGGTGCTCGTACCATTGCGTCCTTTAATGCACGAAACGCTGCATCAGCACGAGCGAGGCGTCCACACAAACTCCGGTTGATTCTTCGTCAAGTCATGTAGTGGCGCCGCAATAGCCGCGAAGTTATGGATGAACTTGCGGTAACACTCGTCGAAACGGGGTCCGCCTAACCGCGCTTAACACGGTACTTGTACTGTATCCGTACTCAATTTTACTGTACGATTACTGTATTCCGTATCACCCGCGCCTAACCCTCGCCTATATCCGCTTATCTCCGCCTATCCGGCGGTGGTCGCGAGTACCCGCGCCGAGCCATGACTGCCATGGCAGTACCCGTACGCTAACGGTACGTGATATGAGTCCCTTGCGCACTTTTCGCCCCTCAAGTACCCGCTACACGGGCGCGCTCGGGCGCTCGGCGCTAGTCGGCCAGAACCTGACGCGGCGTGAGTACCGGTACCGTACCGGTTCTGACGAAGTGCTGGCTGCGCCGCGCTGCTTGTAGTGATATAAGTCCGACGAAAGTGCCGCTCATCATTCCCATTTTCCCACCTGCTCACCGTGCGTAACCCGCGACTGGCTTCGAGCCAGTCCCCCGTGCGATGCCTCGCGGCGGCCAGCGAGGAGTCAGTTCGAGGACCATCTTTCAACATAGCAAGGATGCACATGGCAAGGTCGTTGGGGTGCAGTGCCGTGTGTACAAGAAGACACTCGGCGGGACCAGCCGCCACTTCAGAGAGCGCCATCTCAAATCTGCGGCGAACCCTGCCTGCTCGGCAGAGCAAGCCCGCTTACTGGCAAGTGCCCGTTAGTGCTAACACGTAGGTCTGCGATGTATGGAGTGCACGCATGAATGCATAGCCCTCAACGTAACGGTCACCTCCCGCCCCTTTTCTCAGATGAAAAAAACAGTAGGCTCTTCGCCGTCGCAAGCGCTCGATGAGCCAGCAGCGTCGCTCGAACCGCCCGCCCCTGCGTCTCCCCCCGCGACACCGGCACCCCCTCGTCCGCGCCGAACCCGAACTCGGGCAGCCCAACGCAGAGTTCCTGACCAGAGGAATGACGTCGGCCGATGGGTTGGTGTTCGGTTCATGTCAAACCATAATGAGCTGGTCATCACTGCGACGCTCCCCAACGACAAGGTTAGGGTGCGGCATCACGACGGACGGTAATGCCCCACTTGTGCCTCGCCCCAAGCCCTCTTGCTGGCCTACTGCTTCAATTCCCAACCACTTTAACCTTCGACCCACCAGTAGATGACATCGCCTTGTTATGTGCTTTCCCCGTGGCCGCTTTTACAGCACACGCGTGATGCAACTGTCAGTCGTTCGCGAACAAATATTTTCTCGATGGTTTACCTTGGACGGTGGCAGCTCGGAGGAGCCGCCCACCCCTATGGAAGTCGACAACGTTGCCGGCAACCGGAACGACCTCGGTAGCAACGGGGAGGAGGAACCGGTTCCGGGCGGTCCGGTTGTGGCCGCTAACGCGGGTGCGATGGGCGAGCCGGATCGTGCTGGTAGGCTACTGGACGACAATTTCTGGGAGGACAACGAACTGCAAGAAGGCGAACCGGCAGGGTTTCTATCAAGCTTGAACGGCAGCGACGATGATACGACGGATGAGGAGCCAGCAGAGGAGGAAGACGAGGAGCAGGAGGGAGAACAACGGCAACAGCCCGAGGCAGCGACGCAGGAAGGCGGTGCCGAAGAGGTAGGCCCCGTCTTCGGCGTAGTGCTCATCAGCATCCAACTGCCCGCTGAAACTGCTTGCACCCTGCCTGGCTTGCACCGCCCTTTCCTGCCCACACTGACGACGTGTGTTTTGCCGGTATCAGGTGGGCAATGGTACGAAGGACCCCGATGACGACCGCGAGCTACCCGAGTGCTTCAGCCACGAGCTGATTGGCAAGCCCCCCAAGAACTCGAGCATCGGGGGTGTGCTTGTCGACCTTCTAGGCGTCAAAGCCGACTACGAGCTGCCCACCGCTGCGTATGAAGAGATACTCTACATTCCAAAACACCGCCCTAGGCAACGACAGGTTTCCGAAGACAGAGCCAGCGTCGCTGAAGGCGTTAGGCATCGACAACGACATATCTCGATTCGAGAGGCATTGGTGTCGGAGCTGCGGGCAGTATGTTTACCCGCCGCCCGCTGACATCGACATGATGTCTGACCCTGAGCACAGCTTTTCCACGCAGGAGGGCCGTTGGAGACTGCACGACAGCGGTGACTATCCTTGCCCACCCTGCTCGTCGACGCCCCACCATTAGATCGCTCGCAATGCATGCTCTTATTATTGTCACATTTTCGGCTGACTAAATGTTGTGTTGTTACGGCTGCACCTCGCAGCCGACGAGCCTGGCGTCGCCTCCTGCATGGAGTGCGAAGCCCCGCGTTTCGTTCGGGTTCGGAAGAATAGGAAGATCATCCTGGAACCAGATGGCATCTACTTTGACTTCGGCATCATAGAGATCCTGTGGCGAATGCTGCGGCGCCCCGACTCCGCCGCCAACTAGCCGTACATGCAGGACCTGTCCAAAAACGCGTTCCTGAACTCTGACTTCGGGAGGCAGTTGAAGGAGGCAACTGACGGAGCCATAGCCGACGCGGCAAACCTCATCATGGACGTTGGGATCGACGGGGTCCAGCTCACCAAGTTCAAGCATCACTCCGCGACTGTGTATGTGTCACGGGTAGCCAATGTCCCGCGGTAAGGCTGTATATGCATGCGTGCATGTGGTGTTGATGCCCCTTGTTTTGATTGTAGGGCTAACGTTTACTGAATATATATCCCCTCTGATACCATGCCACTTTGCTGACAGGCACTATGCAGCTGGAGCGTCCAATTCTGAAATCCTGATTGTGGTGCCTGGGCCGCATGAAGCGCCCAACACTGGGATTTTCTTGAAGGAGACCTTCGCTGCGATGAAGCAATCACAGGAGGAACCCCTTCCGTTTGGCCGGCGCTATGCCGCGCCTTCGTCGTCAAGTGCTGCTGATGCACCGCCAACTTCTGATGGTACCCCCCCTTCCCTTACCTTCTCCATTTATGTGCAAGATGTGCTAATATAAAGTGCTCTGTCATGCTAAACGGTATGACATATATATGCATATTTGCTATTATAAA
Organism: Tetraselmis striata; assembly: GCA_006384855.1. Lineage (NCBI taxonomy): Eukaryota > Viridiplantae > Chlorophyta > Chlorodendrophyceae > Chlorodendrales > Chlorodendraceae > Tetraselmis > Tetraselmis striata. Next base: position 7,443 of record VCJN01000868.1, read on the forward strand.
ATATACTCAACCATCGTATGTGTGGCTTGTGCAAATGCAGATGCCGCCGCCCCCCCCCTTGTGGCCGCAGTAAAGTGTTCCTTGGAGCGCTTCACAATGACTCTCTTGCCAGGTACAAGCTGACTGGCAGGGGCTACCACGCGGCTTTCTTTGCCTGCATGTGGTGCCTCTTCCAGGGCATCCACTTGGACGGAGCTGTGCGCTTCCTGGGGTACTTCGCAGCCGCTGCGCAGACACTATGGCATCAAGCGTTCAACCCTATTCTGCCCCCGGGGAACGGAGTGAGGGATACGCGGGCGCGGCAGGAGGGCGAAGCGCAGAAGCGATGCATCACGGAGGTTCTTCGAGACCCCGGACGGCAATGCGTCCAGTCGTGCTTTGCCGGCGCGGATGGCTCCATGCTCACGGACACCGAGCTGGAAGCGCTCCAGCGCGCCTCCGCCGCTGGCAAGCTGCCCAAGGGACTTACTGGCTCCGCCCATGTGCATGCTGCATATGACATCCTGGGCGCCACATTCAGTATCGTGAACTCCCACGCTCTGCCGTTACATCATGCCCTCCTGTTGGGGGTGGTGAAGACGTTTTTGCTCAGGATGGGGGAGGTGCAGGTGCGGTCCCGTGGCCCTGGCAGCGCCATGATCAAGTTCAAGAATTTCTATCGGGTGTGACGCCCTTGCCTGCATGCATACCTGCGTGTATATTATTGTCAATACAGTGTTGTAGGCCGGCGACTGACATGTGACTGCTTCGTTTGTGCTGCTTGCAGATATGCGATCAGCGCGTGAAAAACATCAAGGTGACCAATGACTTCGGGCGGCCTCCCATCATCATCATGGGCGGCTCTTCTATGTTTCCGAACTGGACAGCGGAGAGCTTTCAAGACTTCATCCTTACATACTCGCACTCGGCCACGGAGTGCGCCCCCCCCAACCCCTTCTAACATTTCATGTCTCTCCTTTGTGGATTACTGTGCATGATGCGGACCACTAACTGCACATGCATGTTGCCGTGCTGTGCGCAGCGACCTCTTGAAGAAGCTGCCGAAGCACTGGCACACCGCTTTCATGTGCCTAACTGCTGTATGCCGTCATTACCTGAAGGCAGATGCGGCAGTATATGCCAAGCCTGGTGAGACAGAGGCGTCGTTGCTTGGGCGGATACTGGAGACGGACAACGCCATCGACAACCGTCGCCTCGATGGCGCAGCCAACCTGATACGCTTCGCGAAGATATGCGAGCATCTCTGCGGGGACTTCCGCTTGATGTGCAGCAACCTGCATGTGCTTGTGTGCAGGTTGGCAGCTCAGGAGAAGGCACGGGGCTGCACAGCCCGGGAAGTTGAGATGTTTCTGGAGAGAGGGGTCAGCCCCCCCCCCCCCCCCCTTGCTGCCCCTGTGCGTGATGTCATGTGGTCGCTGACATCAAATAACTGCTTGCTGCGTGCAGGTTAGGTACTTCCGGAAGGTCATTGTTGGCAAGTGCAGCAAGGACCCAGAAAGGGCTTTCGCTGTGGAGGTCATGAAGCAGGTGCGCCCCCCCCCCCCCCCCCCCCGCCCTCTGTCCCGCTGCCCCTATGCTGTCATTTCTCTCATTGCCCATGTTGCTATGCAGATGAGGCTAGAGGACTTTGAGCTCCTTTACAATGACATGGTCACCAGCATGCGCCGGGACCGGGGCTGTAAATCAACAACAGCGAAGAAGGCACACGCAGCTTTGGGTGCCGTTGGGGGGGCAGTCAGCAAGGCGCGGGTGCAGGAAGAGTTCTGCGAGGAGGGGGTTGATGTCCACGCACACACCGTTGCTCTCTTCAAGACGTATGTGGAGGAGTTTAGCCCAGACGGGCTGAAGGTGCAGGACATAAGGGAGGATACAACCAACATAAAGTAAGTGTTGTTGTTGGCATCCGTGTCTGCCAGGGTCCCTGTGTCTTATTCAAGATATATAATTATTACATCAGTATACAATATCTTACATCCATCATCTGTCCGATTGTGTCACTCCCCCCCCCCCCCCCCCCCAGGATGACCTACTATGGCCGAATGGAGGCCTTGAAGCCCGACCAGGAGTCCTACACGGTGTACTGCTCCCGTGCCTACAGCCGTCTGCCGAAAGGCAACGCGTGGGTGCTCACCGCCCAGCGATGGGAGAACTGGGGTGCAGGGCTCGTGCCGGTGAACTTCTACATCCGTCAGACTACTGAACAGCGGAAGGACTTGGCATTCATGCCAACCGGCTCTGCAGAGGCCGAGAACCAGGACATGTTCCAAGAGATCCTGCAGGTCGAGGTAAGTTATTTCGTTGTCGCTGAGCGCCACCGCAAAGACAACGCGCTGGCTGCGCCTCCCGTTGTCTTTGTAGTTGGAGATGCCCACCGTGGAAGCCGCGTGCCATCAGCGCCTATCAGCACTGGACTGTGGGAGGGCCCGATCAACACTGTCTTCCAGCAGGACCTCGTCTTCCCGCCCAGCATTGTGCATGGCAGACTGGTCACATACACATGGACAGAGGCCATCAGCACTGCTGGCAGGGGGCGGCGGCAAAGGGCCGCTACTGATGTTGCGCCCAGGCAGATTATCAGGTGATGGGCTACCTGTGTTATATATTATTGCAATAGCGTCCTACATGCTGTTGTTGTTGCTTTGCTGCTGCACTTTGCGCTGATGTTGATGTTGCTGCCCGGCACAGGTGGTGCTCCTACGTGAAGCACTCCCATGCCAAGGACATCGCCGCCCTTGATGAGGATGATGGCGGTGTTGATGCTGGGCAGTAGTAGCATCTCGGCAGCAACAGTGGCGTTAGTGAATTGAGCATATATTGTAAAGTACTGTATGAATTTCTCGTTTCGATAATTTCATCAAATTGATATGCGCACGCGGGCTCGCGTGTCGCGCGCCGACGCGGAGCCTCCGGGCTAAGTACAGGCGGCTGCACGTACTCCCTGCACATCCCTGCACATCCCTGCACATCGCTGTGCACATCGCTGTGCACATCGCTGCACATCCCTGCACATCCGCTGGACATTCGTTGCACATCCATGCACATCCCCGCACATACATCGCTGCACATCGCTGCACATCGCTGCACATCTGCTGGACATCCGTTGCACATCCCTGTACGCGCATGAAGTACGGGGTCGCCTGACGGTCACCGCCGCTCACCGCTGAACCAAGCGCGGACAGCCGCGCACTCGCATCGCATATTGACCGCCTCGTCGCATGAACACCAAATTATTGCCCTGCTCGCCCCCCACTGCCACCATGGCCTCCGCCAGCACCTTCCATAACGCTGCCGGCCCGGATGACGCCTCGTGGAAAGGCTTCATGCTGCAGAGTGGGTCGCCCGAGCCCCCGCCTGCCCCGCGCGGCCCGCCCCTGCGCTACTACCTCACGACCGTCAGCGCCGACCGCTCGTCGAATGTTTCTGACGGGGTCAAGTTGAACGGCCCCTTGACCACCGCCCGCCTTTGCGAGGCCAGCAGCACCGCCAACCATGCTGCGCAAGGGGTGTACGTGTTCACTTCCCTAGCGGAGGCGCAAGACGAGACAGATCTGGGCTTCGACGCGGCGTACGTGTGCAGCTGCGATTTGTCACAGCTAGAGGAAGCCGGGTTTCGCGTGGCCGGCGGTGGTCTTATCCAGCTCTACACTCGCCCGACCGCGGTGTCGCGTATGTCTTCAGCGTCGGTAACCGGACTCGGCAGCGCCGTCGCGCAGCAGGCGATCGCCGGCACGGAGAGGCAGCGGTCTGAACGCGCCGTCCCAGGTGCCCCCCCCCCCCCCCCTTGTATCCGGCGTGTTCTTGTTATTTCCAGTTCAATAAAATAAAGACGAACCTTAAAAACGAATCCGCCTGCTACTCCTTCCCGAGCAGCGGCGCTCAAGCACCACTTCGATGCCGCTTTCGACGCGTTCTACCCCATCGACGGTGTCACCGGACTGCCCTACATGGACGCAGAAATCCCAGGGTATACAAAGGGCCACATTATCAAGCGCTTCAAAGAGCTCGCTGCGACTGCCACCGGCCTCGCCTACGACATCATTCCCGGCGCGCCCACCGACTACGTCCTGCGCAAGCAGATTCAAAAGGCCGCCCGCAGCCGCAGGAGAAACTGGCCACTTTCCAAGAAGTGGCCGGAGAGGAAGACTCAGGTCATCCAGCTTTGGGCAGCAACGTGGTGGGGCAGGTACTACACGGAGTCCGTCACCAAAGGGACGACCGCCGTCCCCCCACCCTATTTGACCGTGGAGGAGGAGCAAGCTGCCCTGCTTAACTCGGTGACGCCGACGCATACAACAAGGGTTCCCGACCCTCCCACACCCCCAGTGCAAAGGTGCGCTTGCCGGCTGCCTTACCTGCTCATCGTGTATCTGCTGATGTTGTTGCTGCCTGAGTGTCAGCGACTTAGTGTTTTTTCTTACATCAGTACCGCAGGTTTGGAATCGACCAGAACGGCGCACCGGTGCAAGACTTGTCTACCGGCTCCAGCCCCCCTCCCCCGTTCGCTCGATCAGCTCATGTTCCCCGTGCTACTCAAGCCCCAGCGCTTCAGGACGCTACTAACCGGAAGCATGTAGTTCATGCAACCCATGTGCGTGTCACTTCCAACTTTGCGGATACTGCGAGGATGCAGGCTGGACGCCAGAAGAAGCAAGCGCAACAGGCGCGCGCGGCGGCATTCAGGCCCGCCCCGTCATACAAGCCCCTTAGCCGTGGGGCGCAGATGGCAGCAGCTGTCATGAATAGCATACCCGCAGAAGTAGCTGCAGGCAGCAAGGGGCAGTCAGCTCCCGAGCCGGCAGCGGGCATAGCACCACGTGCCGGCGGCAGGAAGAGGCCGGCGGCAGCGGAGCCAGCCGGCCGCCGGGGCGGGGCCAGGCGGGGGCGGTAGTAGATAGACCCATTGTAATTAAATTTCTAGTATTTCCCTAATACTTTATGCAGTTGCCGACCCCTCCGCCATAAATCCGAAAATGTCCGGTGCCTTGACGTTAAATTTGCCAGCTAGGAGTAGGCGCGCCCATGTCCGCTTAACCACACCCCGAAGCTCGACGCTCATTGGCCGCTGATCCAGCCTGGCACCTCACCTTTATTAAATCACAAAACCAACCGTGACTACCGTGTAATGCATTTTTGCAGCCTTTGTTGTGTATCGACCAGTACCCTACTGCCCCGCCTGCTCGTCATCATCACTCGTCATCACGCGGGTATCTTCCGCGCGTACTCGTGAGGAGGCGCGCGCCTAATAGCAGATATGAAGCGCGGCGATTCCCGTAAAGTACAGTGACTCGTGTACTCGTCTCGTACTTTGTGCACTCGTGACTACCGAGTACCCGCTACTCGCTATAGTACTTTGATGCAGGGCTCCGCTGCAGTACTCATCCTTACCGCCAAGTTTTTAAGTACTGTGACGCCTAACCTTAGGCGCGATATATACAGGCGACTACTCGCGCCTGGTAGTCGTTAAGCGCGGTTAGGCGGACCCCGTTTCGACGAGTGGATAGCCAGCAAGGCCGAGAAAACCTCGTACGTCCTTAACTGTCTTCGGCACGGGCCACTGTTGAACTGCTTCCACCTTCCGGGGTCCATCTTGATCTGTCCTGCTTCGACGATATGCCCCAAAAACTCCACGCTAGTACGGCCGAACGAACACTTCGACAGCTTGATATGCAAGTGGTGTCGTTGCAACTCCCGTAGCACCAATCTGATGTGCTCGAGATGCTCTTCAGCTGTCTTGCTGTAGATCAGCACGTCGTCCAGGTATACCACGCAGAATTTGCCGAGATATGGGCTCAAAACACGGTTCATCATAGTCTGGAATCCAGCTGGGGCGTTTGTCAAGCCGAAAGGTAACACACAGTACTCGTAGAGTCCATAGTGTGTCCGGAACGCTGTTTTGTGGATGTCTTCCGGTTTAATTCGTACTTGATGGTAACCTTTTTACGTTTGTACAGGTCCAGAGTACTGAAAATAGTCGCACCATGCAATGAGTCCAATAATTCGTCGATACGAGGAAGCGGGGTCCGGTCTTTCTTCGTAAGGTCATTCAATTTACGGTAGTCCACACACATACGCAGAGTGCCGTCTTTCTTACGGTCAAATAAAATTGGGGCGCCGTAGTTTGACTTGGACGGACGAATCCACCCTTTTGCCAATAGTTCCTCCAGTTGTGACCGTACCTCTTGCAACTCCGCTGGTGACATACGGTGCGTTCGTTCCTTGGGGGGTTCATCGCTCTCCAGGTTGATCTCAAAGTCGAACTCGCGCTCCGGTGGCAGGTCAGTAGGCTCCGCGATGATGTCTGCAAACTCCGTAAGGGACTCCTTGAGCTCCTCGGTCCACTCGGTCGACTGGTCCGTGCGCAGCTCAGCTACCGCATCGAATACCTCGCGTACCGCAACAGCAAACAGTTCCTCGCCGCGACTCTTCCTCAGCTCCTTCGCCATCTTAGCCGCGTCCAGATGGTAAACCGTCGTAGGTACTGTATACTGTTCCGCTGTAGCAATGTGTTGTCCAGTCTTCCGGTGTTTAATAATTTTAGCAGTCCAGTCAATGTCAGGATTAACTGTTTCCAGGAAGTCTCCGCTGGCAACTCATCCACCAGACGAAAATTTCTAAGTAGTCGAAACCACGGCTTACGCGACCATTTTGGGACCACAATAATTGCTCGTAGATGCGGATGCAATAACTTCTGTCGAAGGTAGTGGCCCAAAAATTCTTCAATTCGGTCATACGGGGCATTTAGCCAAATACGCCGATATTCTCCGAGATCCTGTTCCTGAAATGGGCGCGTCGGACAGCAAAAACTACCAGAAACTTGAGAATTCAGGCCGTCATTATCGCAAGCTCCGTCCAGGTCGCAGGGTCCGTATTTCTTCGTGTACTCGTGAAATAATTCGCGATGTACCATCCAGTCGCTGAAATCCTTGTGGAGGAAATCAGGCCTCAGTGTCGTTCGAGGATACGAGGGTTGTACTTCTGTAGTCTCGCGAGCCGTTTTAGGGGGCAGTCCTTCACCCTGTCGCGCGCCGCGCGCGGCCGACTCACGTCTTAGTTTCCCGGCCGGGTCTTTCTGGGTCGATAAACAGAAATCTTCTTCTTCTTACTCGGGCACGCGGACGCAACATGACCTTTCGCCCTGCAGATAAAGCAGCGCCCCTCCTTCTTAAATCTCTCAAACTCCTCCTCAGTCAATCGCCGCGCCATCAACAGGTCGTCTTCTTGTTCTGTAGCTTCACCCTCAGCAATGCTGTAGTACTGCTCGTCGTCGTCGCCATCGTCGTCCATGATGTTTAGGCGCTCGCGACGGATCTCGCGGTGTACATTTGTCTCCCGCTCCGCAGCTTCAACAGCCAGGGCTGACTGTACAGCTTCTGCCAGGGTCTTAGGGTTTTTCAGGGCAACTTTCTTTCGAATATGGGGTTTCAGTCCGCGCTGGAAGTCATGTACATTATCTTCCTCGTGACGATGGGGTAACTCCAGTAGTTGCTCGCGGAAATAATTCGCGTACTTTTGTACTGTAGTCCGCTGTGTCGCGCGATCCAGCCGCTGTGTATGCGATTGATACGAGCTTGCTTCGCCGGTGTACGTCCACAGAATTCGGTGATTAGTGCCGCCTCCATGTGCGTAATACCGGTAAAACCGCCGCCAATTTCGTCGTGCGTACTCGCCACTTGCGCGTACCACCACTTGGATACAGGTCCGCGAAAATAGCCAGATGCCCAGTACACGCTACGAGGTTCCTCCGGGTTTACGTTGTGATATTTCAGGTAGCCCCGTGCATGACGAAACCAGTTCCGTAGCTCGTCGATATTCGTAGTGGATAGCTTCTCGATCTTCGTTGGTTTCACATCGCTCGGCATGAGTCCAGGCATGTCGCTGGTCCGGGCAGAACGAAGCTGGTCTCGCATCTGCTGCTCTACAACTCGGCTCCGGTTCACTCGGTCGTCGAAATGACTGAAGCCTTGTCGCACGTACTCGTCCAAGCGGCGAATCTCCGCCGTTGCCGCCGTTGTAGCTTGCGCTACATCTTGCATCTTCGCTTGCTCCGTCGACATAGTCTCGACTCGGTCGGCTAGTCGTTGAAGCATGCTCACCATGTTTGCGAGGGTCGGTTGCGTGCCCTCTTGACCTCCTTCGAGCGGAATCGGCTGTGCTTCGCCAGCAGTGGCCGCTACCGGAAAGCTTCCATCCGCTGTCCTCAGGTGGCGTCTCTCCTGGTGTAGCCATCTTTACGTCGCCTACCGCTGTCTAAGCTCCGAAACCAAGTGCTAGGCTCTAGCTTAAGCATGTTCTTTAGGCCCTTTAGGATGCAGCGGAAGGATTTAGAAAGTATGGCCAATCTCTTCTGGTTACAGGGGTTCCTGGGTTATAGTTCTGTCTCTGAATTCTACCTAGTAGACTTTGTCCGAGGCGGTATTTATACCCGCCGAGGTCATAGTCATACCTGTGCTATGTTAGCCGGGTGTCATGGGATACCCGTGCTGTGTTAGCCACGTAAGGCTTGAGTCAGAGAACTCTAGAGAATTCCAGAACAGTCTTCGGCCTTATACTACTAATATTTACGCCCGCAATACTAATATGTACAGCGACTCCGCGGATGCGTAGTCGTACTACCTTTGCGGGGAGTTATACCTGCTAGAATAGCAGAACATTATGGCTAAAGGGAAATGGGGTATAACATTCACTGTAGCCTTCCGGCAGCCTACCTCTGCAGTGAATGTGTTCACTATAGGGGTAGGATTTTCACTATAGGGGTAGTGTCAGACGGTTATCGTTGTGGCGGGGCGAGCGATTGACCTTCAGACAGGTGGGAATCGTTTCTTGCACATTACATCAAACAACACCCCACCCCAGAGAGGGATGGGGGTTGTCATCTGTGGGCTGCACCCTTTCTACAGCGGTGAAATAAGAGCCATTGGAACGTCACTGTATTTCTCGGGAAACTTGGCCTCGTACTCCCCCTGGCACACGTGGTGCAACAGTGCGGTGCAACCCGCTACACCACACTCTTTCAGCTCTGGCCCGCCGGGCTCTCCCATGGCGGCAACTACGCAGTGCATGCCATAGCAGCAGCGCTGAGCGGGTTCCGCCATGGCGGCGAGGCTTGCGTTGCTGTGATGGCAGCAGCGATTGTGCATGCAGCGAATGTATGTGCCGCCAATAACACTGTGTCAGTGCAGTACACTATAGAGCCGCCGCGCACGCCGCCACCGCAGCCGGCGCTCTACTTTACAGCGAGTAAAGTACTGGAGGTTCACTATAGAGGTAGGGAACCCCCATTCGGGACCCCCCCCCCCCCCGGTTTACTATAGGGGTAGGTTCACTATAGCAGTGTGTTCACTATAGAGGTAGCTAACACGGTGTTAAGCGTTCCGTCCCCCCCCCCCCCCCCCCCCCCCCCCCGGTTCACTATAGGGGTAGGTTCACTATAGAGGTATTCACTATAGAGGTAGTGTCACTGTAGGAACTCCAGCACCAACACCCCCAACCCTGGTTTCTTCGACCCACAGCTCGGGTCCGTACTTGGCCGAGGCAGCTTCAACGCAACTTCTTCCGCCCGCCAGTATGACCACTTCCTCAACGATGCTCATGGGTCGGACAGCTACGCCGCGGAGATGCGCGAGGCGTGGGGCCGCCTCCAAGCGGCTACTGCTGGCCATCTTGGCGACGCAGATGCGCGCCAGATGGAGCGGGAAGTGGAGGCTGCGTCGGGCTCGCAAAAGGAGCTGACGGCATTTCTAGACCAGGCCAACAACTCTCGGCTTCGAAATGAGGTGTGCGCTCTCCCTGCCACATGTAGGGAACGGATCTTGTTCAACCAGCTCGACGCGGCGTCATGCATGTGGACAGTGGCCATCCCCACCGCGCGGACAGCCATGACTCCGCATGAGCTGCGGGAGGTCGCTGCCGGGTACTTCCTTCTGCCTAGCCCGTGCTTGGCCCCGGTGGTTGAGAGCCAGATCATTCTGCCCTCGACGGAGCACAACCCCGTCACTATTGACCTATACGGCGACGCGCTCATGAACCTCCCGGCGCATGGAGACGCTCACTGGCGTGTACAGCACGACGCTATCGCAGATGCCTTCCGCGATCACTGTGTTCACGACCTAGGTATCGCGGTACGGCGGGAGGTGGATGACTTGTTCCAGCAGGCACTGCCTCTCGGCAACATCGTGCCGAGGGATGAACTCAAGGACCTAGTGCCGGACGCAGAGCTCTACCTTCCGGCGTTCAACCTACGTCGTGACCGGGAGTTATGATCCCCGGAGCTTGAAGTCCACACTGCTTGAGTTCAAGACTATGCGGTACGGGGTCAAGTACACTACAGTGCCCCGGGCCACGGCTGTGGATCGGTTTGAGCGCTCCCTGTTGGGCGACATACAACGGGGGTTGGCTGCGCGGGATGCGGCGTGGCACAACACGGAGCCCGGACAGAAGGGTCCTCTTCGAGACATCCTGGATATGTCGGAGTACACGGGCATGGTCTTCGGCACAGTGGGTGAGGTGAGCCAGGGGGTGCGCCGCACAGTGCGTGGTATCGCATGCTTGGCTGCGGATCGGGGTGCTCTCTCATCGCGGGGCACTCGGTGCATCACCCGGGCCCACCAGGAGGCCTTACTCGCAAGAGATTTCCTCGGGGTCTTGAGCTTGGTGGCCGCTCGAGAGCGCGCTCGCTGCCTCATCAGACGGCGCAGATTCGTCTGCCATCCCGTTGTTGAAGCTGCACAGCACGTCCGAGGATCACCCACGCACACACGTGCACGCGTGGCCCGGACTCTGAACCGTGTGCGCATCACTCATCCATCCCGCCTTATGCGGGATGCGGGCCGCTTTTAGGCGCCTTGCTGTGTTGATTTTCTAATTATGGGGAACTGCCATTTTTGTAATTCACACCAGTAAATAATACGCCTGCTGAAATATCAGCACTACAACACTATGATTACTGTACTTGGCCATAAAACGTCGCAGGTTGTGGTGGTATTAGGGTAGTCGCTAGACGCAACCCTAACATTCCCACCCCTCTGATAAATGACGAACTGGAAAGTGTCTGTTCGCGTCGCCGAAGGCCTGGCGCAGATGTCGGTTGGCGGTGGAAGCGTGATATAGCAGCAGCAATAGCAGTACTAGGTGTCAACGCTCCGGGATGGACTCTGGAAAACGCGACGGGTGGCGCGCTCGCAGGTTGGCGTATTCCTTTCAGCGTAGCGTGTCTTGCAGCTGTCGGCTCGCCCTCGCGAAATCGTGTAGCGCCTCGACACGTCGCAGCGCGCTGTATGGCTCTTAGCTGTCGTGACCTGAGTCGTAGTTCAGCCAGCGCACCAGAAAGACGAGGCAGAGTCCTCGCTTGAACAGATCCTCGCGGCGCTCGATAGAGAAGTCGAGCACGCGTTCAACGACGAACTCGCGTCGACAGGGGGCTCCACGCTGAACGGGACTACATCGGGTTGTGCGTCTGGGTTGACGCACGGCGCAGTCGACTGATGCGAAACACGTTGTGGCAGTCGAACATTGGCGGGAGGCGTAAACGACGATACACCTTGTTGGAGATCTTGGCCGTGACCGGATAAGGGCCAAAATAGCGATGTCGGAACGTGCGTGCCGGCTGGTTGCGTACATGCAGGTGCTCCGTCGAGAGCCAGACTTTGTCTCCTTCTGCGAACTCAACAGGGCTGGTTTTGCGGTCGGCATAGACCTTTTGATATTCATCAGCAAGCTTCAGCTGCTTTGTATTCAACATGTGAATATCTTGAATATTTGCAACTGTGTTGCGTGCATACATCTTGGTTGGCAGTAGCAATCATATCAGGTGGTGTCAGTGGCATCATGCCATAAATTGCCTCAAAAGGGGCATAATGTGTTGCTGAATGGACTGAATTATTGTAAAAAAAATCAGCAAGAGCCAAATAACTTTACCAAGAGTCATGTTGCTTGTGAACAAACGCACGTAATATTTGCTCAATAGTTCTGTGAGTGCGTTCAGTTTGACCATCCGTCTGCGGGCGGTAAGCGTGGGAAATATTTTGCTTAGTTTGCAGAGCTGTAAACAATGATTTCCAGAACACTGAAGTAATCTCTGGGATCTCTGTCAGAGACGATACATCTGCTGAGACCATGGTGTCTGTAAATATTGTCCAAATATAATCTGTCCAACTGAGTCGCATCAATCTTAATATTGCATGGCACAAAATGTGACTGTTTGGTGAATGTATCAACGAACGTAGCAATATCATCGTAGCCATCCACCTGAGGTAAGTTGGTTATAAAATCCATAGAGATTATCTCCCAAGGCTTGGTTGCCTTTGGCAAGGGAAATAAAGAACCATAAGGCTTGGTGGTAGCTGCTTTGATTCGAACGCAAGTATCACAGTGTTTGCAGTAATGCTTAACTGTGGTATTCATGCGTGGCCACCAAAACATACGCAGTATGTTGGCAAGAGTGCCGGTATGGCTGGGGTGTCCATTACCAACATGATACTCCGCAATGATGAGTTTTCTCAGTTCAGAATCATTGGGCATACAGACCTTATCTGCCATGTAGTAGAGACAATCAGCCGCATCCTGTCGCACACCGTTAGGGGTGCGTCCGTGGATGTAGGCTACATCAGTGCTGTAGGCAGCTTTGATCTTGTTGATCAGCTTGCTGTCAATCTGCAAGGCCGGCATTGCTGCATTTGTTCGAGGTCAGCTTCGACCAACTGGTTTTCATATTCAGTCAATGCATATTGCAAGTCAGGGCGGCGAGAGAGAGCATCAGCGTCATTGTCAGCGCCTTTGCAATATAATATCTGCAACACAGGTTCACTAGTCTGTGGGTTGACTGCCATGTATGGTGAAATCTCATATGTAACCATAGGGCATGGCGTCTGCCTAGTCCTTCCTGTGTAGGCAAAAGCCTCAATGTGGCACGGTCAGTATGTTATAAGTGTAAAAAGGCGACTGCCTTCCAAGTAGCAGCGCCATTCTTTCAGAGCACATACCACACCCAAGAGCTCTTGGTCATAGGTGGGATAATTTGTTTGTGCAGCCTGCAATGTCTTTGCATAATAGCTGCAGGGGTGTAAGTGGCCATCAGCATTAGCCTGGAGCAGAACTGCACCTAAGGCATATTTGCTGGCGTCAGTAACCACTACAAACTCAGCATCTTTGCCGGTGACAGGGCTTGCTAGCACTGGGGACTGGCACAAGACTTGCTTCAGTTTTACAAATGCAGCTTGGCATTCAACTGTCCAATCAAATATTGTATCCTTTCTTGTGAGGGCATATAACGGTGCTGCAATAGCAGAATAATTGCGCACATAGCGTCGGTAAAAATTGCAGAAACCAAGATATTGTTGGACATTCTGAACGTTCTTAGGCCTGGGCCAATCCTGAACAGCCTTAATTTTGTTAGGCGAGGGTCTTAGGCCAGCCTGTGATACCATATGTCCAAGGTATTCGAGTTCGTTCTTGGCAAACCAGCATTTCAGTAATCGTAGTCTAATGTCATTAGACTCGAGCATAGTTAGAGCTTTGTCCAAATGTTGCAAATGTTCCTCAAGAGAGTTGCTAAAAATCAAGACATCATCCAGGTATACAAGCATAAAGGTATGCTTGTATACCTGGAGTATAGAGGTCATCAGGCGTTGAGAAGAGGAGGGGGCACTGGTAAGTCCAAATGGCATTACTAGCCACTCGAAGTGGCCATAGACAGTTCTGAACGCTGTCTTAGGAACATCATGTGGATTAATCCGGAGTTGGTGATAACCTAAGGCGAGATCAAGATCTGAATAGACAGTAACACCAGATAGCACATCAAGTAATGCATCAGCAGGTGGAACAGGAAACTCAACCTTTTTGGTGTATTTATTCAATTGACGGTAGTCAATGCACATGCGCAGACCGCCATTGGCCTTGCGGGCGAAGAGGACAGGAGCTGCATATGGAGAGAAGGATTCCTGTAAAAAATGTTTCTCAAGAAAAAAATTCAGTTGTGTTCTTAGTTCCTCTAATTCTGCAGGTGATAATCTGTATATTTTTCCTGCAGGAACTTGAGCATCATGAACAAGAGGGATCTCATGATCAAGACCAGGGCGTAATTGTGGAAGGTTGTCAAGGGGAGAGCATATTGGTTTATGCTTTTGCAATAAGTCTCTGATCTGAGCGGTATAAGCTGCAGACTGGTCAGTGTCAATTGTATTTATCTCATCATCAATATCTAGCTCATTGCTTTCTTTGGTGGCATTGTATTGTTTAACAATGGCGCAGAAATTAAATGTGTCAGGGTTATGCTTGGCAATCTCTCTGGCCATGGCATTAGCATGAACCATTCTGACATTAGCCTGGCGGGGCTCTGTTTGGCATTGGACTTTCAGTCCTGTGGGAAATGTCATTAGACCAGATTCCCAATCAACATGTGGATTGTGCCGTTTCAGGAATTGCATCCCTAAAACCAGATTAAAATTATTATGTAACGATGCGACTGTGAAGTGAATGGGTATTGTGTACATGTTGATATTTAGTTCAAGGGTGATTTTTTGTGAAGCGAGAACCATTCTACCATCAGCAAGAAGAACTCTTACTTTATTTTGAAGTGGTGTAGTTGGCGTTTATTTTCTTTGACATACTTGGTGCTAGCAAAATTCAAAGTAGCACCGCTGTCAACCAGTACTGAAGGTGTTATATTAAATTCAGCACATGTGGGGTGTAACAGCAATAAATCATGATCAGACTTGCTGGTAACAAAACATATTCTGTCATCATACCTGACTGATGGGACTTTGTGGCTTTTGGTTTATATTCCTTACCTTGCTGTTCAGCCAGCATGGTTTTGAAGTTCTTCAGTGGTAACGACGTCATTAATTGCCTGGGCTGAACGTTCCCCAACAGTATAGTCAGCCAGGTAGACATCAACATACCACTCAGTGGGTCCTATAGGTTCAGTATCAGTCGCTAAACTGGGTGTGTGAAACATATGTTCCAGGCGGGTAGCGGTGAATTTTCTTATATTTTGAAAGCAGCGGTTTCTAGGATTGTCCTAATTGTGAGGACGATTTGGGCATAACAATAAAAGCTCTTGTGTCAAAGGGTGACTCTTGTCTTTGCATCTCAAAATGCTGCCAGATAGTGTCAAAGGGTGACTCTTGTCTTTGCATCTCAAAATGCTGCCAGATAGGCAGGGCTGTGTCATCATACACTGGATTGATGAACACATTTTTACCTTTGATGTCGTGTTGCATAAATGGTTTTTCAGCACTGCAATAATCTGAACAGACAGCATCATGTGCTGAGGCACAGGCATCAAAAGTGACTGGACCATAGGCATAATTCAGTCTCTTTAGAATTCTGCTTGGTCAAACACAACAGAGTCAGCTGGACATGCATTTTGGTATTGCATATTTGTTAATTTCAGTGGGCATTCTCTTGATTATTGTTTTTGGTACGCATTCTGCGCACTCGAGATCTCTTTTGCATGATAGTCAGTTTGGCATGCAGTTTAGCATGCGTCTTTTTGTCTTTGACATTTTTGTCGACATTTTCTCTGCACCCTGTCTCGTCCTCGATGTCGGCAACGAGGTGTGAATGAGCACAGGAACACCCATGAGCTTCATGCTCAGGTTGTGAGTCGGAGGGGTTCAGTGCCGCGGGAGCGCAATGCTCAACCATATCGACATCTGTATCCTCGATCTCATGCAGGGGCTGAGCAGGCAGTTTAGCAGTGCATGCATGTTTGCATGGACT